>CABFOW010001128.1:94140-170096 GCA_902141385.1 Timema californicum | reverse complement strand
TTTGCCGGGACCGAGGATTGAACCCCGGCCGCCAGCATAGAAGTCTGACACCTTACCCCTAGACCGCCAGGTCACCCTTTAAGAATAAAATTATTTTGTGAGAAACGTTATCACTCTAATTTAGATTTTTTTAAATAAATTTAACAAGTGGCATAAGTTGTATTTTTTTTCCAAATCAAACAAAAGGAAATATTGAGGGTCTGTAGTAAAATTGAAACAAATGATTTAAACTTTGAATTTTCAAGATAAAATCGAAAATTTCAAATACTAAAATTTTTCAAGTTTTTAAAAATCCTCGAATCAAGTTTGAACCACTAAAACTTGACTTAAACTCTAATTTTTGGGTACTCGCACACTCTTAGTATCCACACAGAACCGCTTATTCTGGACAGGATAAAAATGTTGTCCAAGATTTAACTTATAATGCCAGTGAAAATTTCATTTTCTGGTCGAACCAAAATCACCATTCTGAAAACTAGTAAAGCACATATTATTTGAAATGACAGAGGCTTAGGCCACTCACAAGTACTATGATTATGACATTTTCCAGAAACATTGTTATTCCTTGTTTTCACTTACTTACAGTCCCTCCCCCCTACCATGTCTATTGGCAACATCATGAACTGTTGACCAGCTGGCCGCGTAAGTTAAGTAAAATGCATTCATCCTCCTCTTTCCTTCCTCCTTTATTTGCTTCCTTTCCTCTACTCTCACTTGTATACTTTTTGTTATCTGTTTCTCCCATCACTTCCTTGGTCTGTTATGTTGGTATTTATCCTACATACTTCATTTTCATCATTCTCTATGGTATTTTCTCCTTTCTCATTCTCATTACATGACCATACCATCTCAGTCTTGTTTCCTCTACTATCTCGTATACTACCTGTACTCCACTCTTCCCCAGGTAAATTTGTTCCTAATACTGTTCCTCCTTGTGATAGCTATCTTACAAACTTCATTCCTATGTCTCTTGTCTTTTTTTAAATGGGTTCTTGTCACATGCCCACACCCCAGATTACTGTATTTGATTTTATCCGCAGATATGTTCAACATCCAGCATGATCTTAAGTTTGTTTTTTGTGTGTGAAAAATTGTATACTATTTTATGTTTTTTTCAATTTGAGTAAAGGGAAAATGGGGAGGGGGAGAATTAAATATGTTAGATATAAAAGGAGGGGGGCAGTCAGTCAAAATTTGTATAGGACCTGTTGAGAGGTTGCATCAGATAAAGGTTCTCTACCAAATACTACTTTGATTATTAAAATGCAAGGATGGTGGATGAGCAAAGCTTTGAAATCTTCAACTTTACTTTGAATATTTGTTAGCATCAATTTGAAATAGAATTTAGACTTCAGCGAATATTTGCTAGCATCAATTTAAAATAAAATTTAGACTTCAGCAAACACGAAGCTCGGCCAATAAAAATGTAGACATCTATTACACACATTTGTATTAAATTTGTGCCACTCTATACTATAATTACACTATCAACTAATGTTAAGATGAGACAAATACATGAAGTACCTGATTAAATTAAATCTTGTGATAGTAATTAGGTTTATTTATCTTAGGTCAAAACATGTAGAAAATAATAAAGGAAATGTGAAGCTTCGCAAACTTTGATTCTGAAACTTTTGACTTCACTTCGAATATTTCATCAGCTTCGTTTATGATTAGAGAGTAAAATTCTGGATTCTACAAATTACAAAGTTTTGCCAGTAAAAATATTTAACGCTAAAACACATACCATATTTATGTTAATTTTTTTTTATAATTTTGTGCTGTTATTTACATCACTAATTAACATTCTCATGACAAAAATCTAAATTACAATAATAATTACATATGAAAATCAACATAGAATGAAATATGAAAAATCATGTGCTAGATAACTCTTTAAAAATATTATTTAAAATAAAATATATTTTGCCAATTAAAAGCCTTTTTTAAATAGTCAAACTTAAAATTGGCTTCGGGAATATTACATATATTCAATTCAATATCACTTTGAATTAAAAAATGAATACGCACACTCCTTAAAAACAATAAATTAAATATTCATACATTGATTTGACTATGGAAAAAATTACATAATATTCAATTTGTGCTGGTTGTTTGAAGTTCACTTTTTAAATTTGAAGTGAACTTAAATATATGAAATATTCTCAAAGTAAAATCAAAGCTTGAATACTTTTTGTTTGTTTTATGCATGAAAAAATGTATTTTGATTGTTTATACCAATTTAATCACTAATATTACTTGTAAAATGTTTTATTCCACAAATTATTATTTATATTTTGTTTTATTGAGAATTATTGGGGAAAATTAGTAATTGTCGAAGCTGAAACTTTTTTGAAGTGATGTCGAAGCTTATACAGTAGGGCCTCGCTTAACATATTTTCGCTAATACAGGGATTTTAAATTATATACAAGTTCACTATGTTCAGCGCTTGTCTCGCTCTTCCGGTATTTTTGAGCTTGCCACTTGCAGTGAATGGTTTTGGCCGCCACATTTCTAGGCCACTTACCCACTTTATTTATGATAGTGTAAACATGTTATTAAGATTTTACATGCATTTGAAAGATAATGAAGGGTATCTTCTGCTTTACAGTGATTTTCTCATTACAGTGGGACCCTGGAAAATAACCTGCTATATGAGCGGAGTCCTATTCTATTTGTTTCGAAGCCAAGTTGAAGTTTCAAAGCTTCACACACCTCTATCAATCTGGCTTTGCTTTGAATCAAAAAAATCAAAAATCTGGACTTTTCAATATTCCTATTAAAATGTGAGTGTCTTAAAAATCTTACTCATCTGTAATGTTGTCTTGGAATCTTTTCAGGTTTAGTTCATGTTGTGGTAAGAATGTGATCTTGAGGTCTGGCAGCAGTGTAGCGACACGTGTGCGCAACTACAGCCACTCTCTGGTGTTCAGCAACGCTGCGTTGGAATCCGATGAGGTGTTTGAAGTGTGCATACAAGAAATGTCCTTTCAATGGTCTGGGACTCTGCACATTGGTGTGACTACCCTCCAATGTGTCGGACACTTATCCTGCTGGCAACCTCCCTCCCTCCATTGTGGGGCTGTCAGCTGACTCTTGGTATATAACAGGTATGCTGTTACCGGCGTTGGTGGCTGTATGGTATAACTGTCAATCCTGTAATAGACTAGACTGCCGATGATGTGGAGATCAGAGTTCGAATCTCGGTCAGGTATACTAAGAGGTGTTTTTCTAAAATGGTTTCCCACTCTCCCTCCACAAAAATGAGGGTACACTTCCTCTAAGTTAAATTTTACTCATGCTTAACACATTAATGCAAATGGACTTAGGCGTACAACCCAAACAGGTAGTAAGATGTGCTGCTAAAAAAAAGTATGATGGCAACACACTAAACACAAAAACTCGGCTAAAATACTGGTTGGTTACACTTCTCAGCTGGAGGAATTGAGATGACTTGAATTTTAAATTCTGCTGATGTCTTAGGAGGGTTTGGTTCTTCAATTCCCTTTTCTTTTTTTTTATGTGTCGGACACTTATCCTGCTGGCAACCTCCCTCCCTCCATTGTGGGGCTGTCAGCTGACTCTTGGTATATAACAGGTATGCAGTTACCGGCGTTGGTGGCTGTATGGTATAACTGTCAATCCTGTAATAGACTAGAATGCCGATGATGTGGAGATCAGAGTTTGAATCTCGGTCAGGTATACTAAGAGGTGTTTTTCCAAAATGGTTCCCCACTCTCCCTCCACAAAAATGCGGGTACACTTCCTCTAAATTAAATTTTACTCATGCTTAACACATTAGTGCAATTGGACTTAGACGTACAACCCAAACAGGACGTAGTAAGATGTGCTGCTAAAAAAAAGTATGATGGCAACACACTGAACACAAAACTCGGCTAAAAAACTGGTTGGTTACACTTATCAGCTGGAGGAGTTGAAATGACTTGAAATTTTAAATTCTGCTGATGTCTTAGGAGGGTTTGGTTCTTCAATTCCCTTTTCTTTTTTTTATCCTCTAAAATAAAAACACCTAGGCTACTAGCACTTGACAACTCAAATACTAATAAGTAAGTTGAGATGTTTTGAATGCACTTTTTCTAAACCTGAACTTTTATTAATCTGAACCTTAGAAAAAATAAGCATAAAAGGTTCCTCAACATAAAATAATCATTTTTCTATTTTTGTTCCGATTAATTCCTAAGCTTCTAGCCAAAAATTTGACCCACGTTATTTTTGGTATAATCTTTGGGAGTACAGTAATGGGTGTAGGTCAGAATCAAATATGACATGTGCTTAGTACCACATTAGTTTAATATAGCTTTGACAACTTACAAACATTTATGGGGTCCGACCTCTATATTTTGACCTTTTTTTTTATATAAAATTGATCATTTTGGAAGCCTTGCTTATATTTTTTTGGGTTAATAAGAATTCACATTCAGTTTAGTGGTATAATAATGGCTTGGTCTTGTTAGGTTTGTCCTTTTATTATATTGGGATAAACTATGAATAAGCACTATAATAACTAAAAAATATTCAAAATTTTAAAAATGTAGCTTTTGTATATTTTGAGTCTCAAATTTAATTTATTTTTAATTCTAATATTCTTTTAGATTTATGGTTTAAATTAGGAGGGACAGTCAACACACTTACCTTGGTGATACTGGAGTAGAAATTGTTTAGATAGAACACTAAAAAACATTCAAACACATTTTTAAGGACAAGCTTTCACTGTCATAGAGAGCTTCATCAGGTCAAGAGAGTAGAATGATGCTCTTGGTTGAACTGCAAGGTTGACTGTTTCTCAGTTATGATATCACTGTATAGATGGCAGCACTATGAATAAATATATAGATAGAAAAACTAAAAATTGTGTTATAATATACTGTATTATTAATGTGACATTGAATGTAATAATAATAAGTGTACTGGTAGGAAGGAAAGGAATTAACTAAGTTTGAGGTTAGGGGTAATTTAAAGGACCCATCTCTACTCATAGGAGATTAAAGATTCTATATTTATTTAAATTATGAATTTTTAGTTTGTTTCTAGTAAATTTTAACTTTTGTTTACTCATATAACAAAATTGTATTATTTTTTCTAAGGTAATGAAGTACGCCGCAACAACATGACCTTGAAAGTGAATTACTGCCCTAGCTTGGAGTGGTTGGTCGTGGGGAGTAAGGTTGGGGTGAAGAAGTGTGCAGATGGCAGTCTTCATTTCCTTTTTAACGGGGAGGATATGGGAGTGGCTGCCACGGGGCTGCCAAAGGTAACTTATTAGCACACTGTTCCATAATCATTCCCTCAAGTTTGCGACTCGATGTTCTGATCAACTTCAAATGTATCAAAAAACTGAACTTAATATTTTGTGCTACATATGTTTTGTTATTTTAAATTTTAATAAATATTTATGCGCTTTGATGGTCACATGGTCTAAGGCGCTACTCTTGCAATAAACTAGACTGCCGAAGACAGGGAGATCAGTGTTCAATCCCAGTCAGGTGTACTGACAGTGGTTTTTCCTAAATGGTGTTCACTCTCCTTCCACACAAATGCGGGTACACTTCCTCTAAATTCAACATTCTTAATGCCTAACACATTAGTGTAATTAGTACATAAGCATATAATCCAAATGGGTACTAAGACGCTACGCAAAAAAAATCATTTTTTCATGGAAACTATGTTTGACTAGTTCTTTGCAGTTCTTGGCACATAAAAACACTCATTTATAAACATTTAATACACTGTTAACAAAGAAAGTGCTAAAAAAAAACTATGTTTATAGTTATTAATTTACAAGGCAACAAACCTGAAACCGATAGTTTGAGTACCAATGCTTTAGGACCGAGACTATGACTCTATTTCGAATGACAGTGGTTCACTCCCTGTATGTTAATCTCAATGTATCTAGAAACTGCTGTCATTCTTTTGAATTTCATAGACTTGGCTGCTAATTCATGAGCTAATCATCATCATCATCATCATTATTATTATTATTATTATTATTATTATTATTATTCATCCATTGAGGCATAAATTGCTTTAAATAACAATTCAAGCCCAGGAAAAAAAATCTCTCTTTGATGACTAGAGGTACATACAATTTTCATTTCCAGGTGTCTTAGAACACAATGGTCATGTTGTTTACATTTACAATTTGTGGGTCTTAATCTGAAATGACATATATATTGGTATTTGGTATTTGTTAAACATCAAAGTCCAATGGCCAGATGATTTTACTATAGATGAAAATTAATAAAAATAAGTAAAATTGAACTAACTGGGAAAAATTTGTTCTTTCAAGATTCGAGCTAGTTAAAGTTGTGTTATTAAGATAACAGTAATAATCGATGATTATAGTGATGGTGGTGATTAAGATTAAGACTATGATGGGTCAGAGTTGGTCACATTTCCAAAATGTATTTGAAGAAAGAGTATATTACTACTCTCTTTGGTGACCGCATGGTCTAAGGCTTCATTCTCGCAGTAGACTATGTCAATGACGGGATAGTGGTTCAATCCCAGTCAGGTGAACTGAGGGTGTTTTTTTCCCTAAATAGCTTCCCACTTTTTCTCTCCGCGCAAATGTGGGTAAATTTCCTATAATTTCAACCATTCTCATCCCAAACCCATCAGCATAATTAGTACATAGGCGTATAACCCGAACGGTTAGTAAGAAGCAGTGCTTGAAAAAAAATATTATACAAAGCTAATTATTGATGCAATTTTATATTTTCAGCGCGTGTTTGCAGTAGTAGACTTGTATGGCACCACGGTGAGCGTAAATGTGACGAGCGTTCGAGCCAATCCATGTTCAGACAGAAACTGATGGAGCCGTGGCAGGGGTGATGGTGGAATCACTCCGCTCTAGCAAACTACACGATTCCTTAGAGATGCTTTTAGACACAACACCGACAGCTCACACCAACAAAATTATGTGAGTGGAACTAACTCAATTACTGTACTCATCAGCTTTGACTGTTTTGAGATCTAATTCTTTGTTACTATATTCTTTATTATATCTTGTCAAATTAACTATTTTTTAACTTCATTTTGAAATTAATGTGACATTTTAGGGACCCCAGCAGTGAGGATATTCCTGGATTACCTTTCTCCAAATCGCAGGAGGTTCGGTTGGACGAGGTTACAGAAAATAACCAAGGCGGGGTGGTGGGCCAGGAACCCCTGGTTTTCCACGAGTACCATGGCCGCAATATCCGTCTAGGAGAAGGCAGGCAATCTGCCAAGCGCATTGCCAGCTATAACCAAGGTGTGGTCATATCCAGCCATCCATTGCCCAGGGATAAACTTTTTCAGGTGGGTGTTTCTAAACTATGAGTATTTTGCATCTCAAAGGACATAAAAATAAACCAGGGAAGGATTAAAAACCTTTTGACTCCATTGCAATGCCAACTAAAATTTATAGGAGGTAGTTGGGCCATCTTTAAGGCACAAAGGCGATTTGTTAATGGATCCAGCCATTTGATCCACCGATTGATCACATAATCAAGTGCATCAAGAAAAATCTCTCATATTTATTTAATTATTTATTATATCAAATCATATCTATGGTCAAGTTTTTTGTTTTATTTTTTTGTTATCAAAAGTAAAGATGGATCAAATACATTATTTTACTAACGAAAATCTCAAATCTGAGTCTTCATATTTACCTACAAACTCCAAATGATTATGCAAAAGGTCTACTTTAGTTACAGTAATTCTTAAGTTACTTTAGAAAATAGAAACAGTAACTAAATATTGACATTAGGTGTGTGCGAAGCTTCAAAACTTCAACTTGACTTCAGAACAAACATCAGCTTCAAATTTGCTTAAAAAATATTTCTTGCTTCATCAATATTATGAAGATATTGACATTTAAAATACTCAATTTGGGGTCAATAGTTGCCATTTTGAGCTGTTAAAGATTAATATGCCTTCCAAAAAAAATCTGGTGTAATTGAATTATGTGTTGTGGTATTAACTAAATTTATTAGAATAAAATGTAATATTGAAAAAATGGGGCATTGAAACATTTTCCATTTAGTTTTAGGGCATAAAAAATATAAATAACATAATAATTTTAAAGTATAAAACAACTAACAAAAAATATTTGAACTTAGATTTGGCTTCGAGTAATATTTCATATACTCGATTCAAACTCACTTTTAACTATAAAAAAAGTGTACCTCACACACCCTTAGTTGGCATTTTGTAGACAATGCATTCATTATAACATTTCAATTTTAAAACATTCATTTAGATGGTAAATTAATGATCTGGAAACTGGTTGTTTTATAATCATGTTAGGCTAAACCATCAAGCATTATAGTAGCTCTGAAACAACTGGGTCACAATTTTAAGAATAAGATGTTTAAGCCCTTGACGTACTTTGACGAGCAGGGCTCATCATAACTTAGTACGCCACACAGATTGACGAGCAGGGCTCGCACATTGTGTTCTTGCTTATACTTCATAGATGGCAGGAGCTGTATGGATAAAACCTGGCGGTTATATTCCTTAAATTTCAAACAAACGGGGCAGGAGTGCTATAAATAGAACCTGACAGTTTTATTTCTTATTTTTTTAACAAATTTCCCCCACCCCCTCTCATGTATAACCGCTGTTACTTTCATAGATGAGAGATAAACCGAAGGATAAGTAAAATAAAGTGATAAAGGAGAGAAAGAGAGATAAATAAATGCTGGAGGAAGTGCTAGGAGAGAGGGGCGATAGTGGAGGTAGATTGAAGGAAAACAGGAGGGAGAAAGAAGTAAAGTATGAGGGAGGGAGAATTTAAATGAGAGGAGGAGGGAGGAGAAAAAATGTATAATTTAGCATGACATAAAAATACTGTTTAGGGCATTGGAATTGCAAATATATTATAGAAGTCATATCAGTTAGACTAAACTTGTCATAAAGTATTTTGATATGATGCCACACAGATTGACGAGCAGGGCTCACACATTGTGCTCTTGCTTATACTTCATAGATGGCAGGAGCTGTATAGATAAAACCTGGCGGTTATATTCCTTAAATTTCAAACAAACGTTTTGTTTATTTTTAGGTATTTTTTTAGCTTTATTTTTTCTTATTTATTTTTTGACTTTCAGGTGTTACTGCCATAGACCATTTACGGCAGGAGTGCTATAAATAGAACTTGACAGTTTTATTTCTTATTTTTCTAACAAATTTTCCCCACCCCCCCTCTCATGTATAACAGGTGTTACTTCCATAGACAAGAGATAAACCGAAGGATATGGGGAAAATAAGTGGGAGGGGAGTGAAAAAGAGTGAAATAAGTAAAATAAAGTGATAAAGGAGAGAAAGCGAGATAAATAAATGCTGGAGGGAAGTGCTAGGAGAGAGGGGCGATAGTGGAGGTAGATTGAAGGAAAACAAGAGGGAGAAAGAGGTAAAGTATGAGGGAGGAAGAATTTAAATGGGAGGAGAAGGAGGAAGGAGAAAAAATGTATAATTTAGCATGATATAAAAATGCTGTTTAGGGCATTGGAATTGCAAATATATTATAGAAGTCATATCAGTTAGACTAAACTTGTCATAAAGTATTTTGATATGAATTTAAATTGTAAACCTGGTGCAAAACATAGGCAGTCTAAATGGTAAGTCAAGGGGTAAATCTTATTTTTTTCTAGAGTCCTTGAATATCCTTAAAGATTTTAGAATTCCAAAAGTTCCATCTCTCTTCATAAGTATTTAATTGTTTTGTTAAAGGAGCTACTATCATTTGAAATTCATTTGTTATAAAATCTATGTTTTATTTGTTTTTGTTTTTAATTGTAGGTTCGTATTGAAGGTCTGAACTCACGTTGGATGTCTTCACTGCTGTGTGGGATTGCCAGTCTTTCCCCTGACAAGACTCATTTCCCACTCACAGCGTTGGGCTTCAAGAGGAATTCTTGGATCATCTGTAGTGACTCTGTTTATCAGAATGGTGTTAAGGTGATGATAACGCTCTTGCATTCTTCCATGTCAGCAATCTCATTTCAGAAACATTACAGGATGTGAACCTGCATTTGCATAGAGGCGACTGGAAAATAATTTAGAAAAAACACTAAGCACAGCTGAACAAGATTCAAACATGATCTCCTGATATTGGCAATCTAGTCTACTGCGAAAGTAATGTCTCAGATCATTTAACCACTTAAGCGAGCTATGAGAAACTAAACTGTTTATTATGAAATCAAATCCCTTATTAATTTTATTACTTCTATTACAATTTTAAGTATATACCCACAATTTGTATTAGTAATTAATACAATTGAAGAATGAGCAATTTATTTCCATAGTTGATAATTCATATCGTTAATTAGTTGTACTAAATTGATACACCTCTAAAATTAGGTTTTCTATATGCCTACTAATAAATAATGCCTTTTTAAATGTAGACTGAAAGCTCACTATTCAATTTTTTTAATATTTCACACAATCCTATTTAATTTGCAATTTTCGAGCCAGTTTCATAGTCATACTTAGCACGTCTCCATTGCGGTGCTATAATAAATACAGGACAACACCAACCTAGTCCATAATGGAGTGAGCCAGTTTAAAACTCAAAGATAGCTCATTCTCTTTAAGTTTAGGTAAGTGTCGTCTTGTGTTTAGTATCAAGCTGCACTTGAGGCATGCCGAGTCTGACTATTAAATTAGCCCTTAGAGTCAATCCCAAAACAAATTTAATCTAAAAAGTGCTTTTATAATCTATGGCCAATGCTTGGATTCAAATATAAACACAATTCTGCCTTATTTAAATACAATTTTATAAATAGCTCTTACATAAAAGGAACATAAAAATGCAGCAGATGAAAAAGAAGAATTACAATTTCCGAAACTATCCAAGAATTAGATCTTATTTAAAATTGCTTGATCTCGCTAGAAATAGAGATCCCAAACTCACCCTAAACAGTAATCTTGATCTTGAACCAAATCTGAAATGTAATTCTCACACACCCCTAATTAAAAGTATAAATCATGTAAAATATAGTTTAGCTTCAGAAAGTTTCCGAGAGATAATACATTTGTTTAATCTCAGATTGGTTATTCTTGCTCAGTTGTGAGGTCACCAGTAAAACAGTATAAATGTTGTGATTGCAGGTGAAGAGTTGTTATGGTCCAAACTTGGACAACCTCCAAGGCTCTCACTTGGTGGGTGTTCTCGTGGATTACGATTCACAGTTACACTTGTATGTTAACGGAGTTGACCAGGGAGTGGCTGCCAAGGACATCCCCTCCGTGTGCTATGCTGTGGTCGACTTGTATGGCCAGTGTGAAAAGGTATGTCATTGACTAAGTTGACTTGTATAACCAGTAGTTGTACAGTTGAAATACCATTTAATTAAACAGGAGTAAATATTTAGGGATTCTGTTGGCTCTGGAATGATATCTTAAAATGTAATAAAATAATTCAAACTCAAAACTTTTGGGATAAAATTGAAAATTTTTATTATTTGGACTTATTAAATCTTAGAAAAATTCGTACTAGGAGTTCAAACGACTTTTAAAACGACTCGAGATCAAATTTTTTTAGTACTCACAGAGTTCTAATTATATTTTTAATTCTTGATTCTTAAATATTTTCAAGGATCCAATGATTCAAAGTTTTCATCGCTAGTAAAAATTCATGTTGCAGGTGAGTGTTGTGCAATGCAGAGAAGAGGCTCAGACCACTGTGGCAGACATTTCGGCCCTCTCCCAGGAACAGATGGGGGTGGAAACGGAATCACTCAGTGAGAAGGCAGACCTTGAGTGTGACGAGAAGGAGAAACTCGCCTCTCCCACCCCCTCATGTGGCCCCACCCCTCCACCCTCCCTCTCTCTTTACAACAAGTCCTTACAACCCTCCTCATCAAACCTACCTCCCGTAGCCAACGGCACCTGTTCCATCTCCAACTCGAATGTCAACTTGTTCGTTCCCAACTCGAATATTGATGTGATCTCCAACACTATGGTTCCTCAGATACAGACGTCCCTCCCCACGCCGGCCACGACGCCAGGGCCAATGTCCCATGCTCCATCTTGCCCGTCGCCGTTAGCTACCACACCAACAGGCGTGTCCAAAAATTGTGACTATATGAACACTTGCACGAGGTTCAAGAATCTGCTCGGCATACCAGGTAACTGCATTTGTCCTTATTTAATAAATCTCGTACTTGCTTTGAGGATCAAATTGTCATCATCCTCGCAATAGATTGTACTGCCGAAGATGGGGAGATAGAATTTTATATCCCCTCGATGCAAATGTAGGTACACTTCCTCTATAATTCAACCTTTATTATCCTTAACAAATTAGCATAATTAATACACAGGCGTATAACCCAAACGGGTAATAATATGTGGTGGGTTGCTAAAAATAGCAAAATAGCTTATGAAATTAAACATTAAAAGGTAGATAACAGGACCCTACTCACATGCAAGAAATCTGTAAGCCTCAAAGTTCACAATTAAAACGCAACAAAACACAAAATTATGAAATTCTCTGGGTACATCAGTCACTTTCTTCAGCAGAAGAAAGTAAAACACAGAGTAGACTGGCAGCATAAGTACAGGTTGATCTTGGTCACTTAGATTTTGTTGTTGCCCGTTTCTTTATTCAAAAAAAGGTGTAGGCTTGAATTCTGCAGTTGCCTGTTCAAACTTATCTCTTTACTCCTTGTAGACGGGTAGAATGTTGTGTTTACTTTAATAACTTTTGAACGGTGGGGACAATATTGAAGACATATACAGATTTAATTTTATCTCTAACACTTAGGGATACCAACTTTTCACTAAACATTTTAAAAATCCATTTAAAAAGTGCTTAAAATGGTTTCAAATTCAAATAAGTCATTATTATGTATTTTTGAGTTCACAAAATAAAACATTAAATGTATTTATTTATATGTGAAATTGAAGCTTTCTCATGAATTCTAAATAATAAATAATAATCTTATTTTAAAACAAAATTTTGTTTATAAAACTTTAGTGCAGCCTTTAATTGCAACCTTAGATAATACTTAACAAATGTTGTACCAGTTAGTACTGAATTATATGTAGCTAAATCAATTTATATTGAAATATTTTACAATTAGCACAACATATGGTCAACACCTTACCACACCTATTTAACATCTTAACTTCAAAAAGTTTCAAAAATATATGTTCCTTAACTCTAATAATAAAAAATTTTCTTTAAGGCAAAATGGATGACAAAATAACATTAAAAATAGTCAAACCTTATATAGCTGCTGTTACCACTACTTCGACAAACATTTTAGAGACTTGGTTGATGTATGTTGTTTACTGCTATTCTACTGTCACATGATATTAGTCTCTTGTTACTAAGTTTGGAGTATAATATATATTTTATTGCAAAAATTCGCTTTTAAAACATGATTACATAAATATTTTCACTAAATTATTATTATTATTATCACCGCGTCTTGCTACCCGTTCGGGTTGTATGCACTTATGCTAATGTGTAATGGTAGGGTGATTGTGAGATGAAATGGAGGACCTACAGTTTAACGTGGAATCCGAACCACGGTGGAGGCCTGGCATTCCCCACATTTTCACTAAAAAATATATGAAATTGTCCTAGGCAATGCTTTATTTTGTTGGGATTGACAGTCATAGTTCAAGTAGTTTGAAGCTTCAAACACCCCTAGTGTGGAATGATAAGGTTAACCTCTAGTTATGAAGCATGAAAAGCTCTAGAGTATATAGGAACAGTCTGTATAGCTGCTGAGAGAAACAACAGTGCTACATTTGTTGTGTTTCTCTTAGAAGGTTTCTTCTTGCGAGATCACAGTGTGTGCTACTGTGAAGCATGTCACAAGCTGCGTGGAGCGCAAGCATATAACCAAAAAGGGGACCCGCCAGTAGAGTACGCAGTGCCTTGTGGCTGGTGCCGGTTCACTCTACGCCGGCAGCCGGGAGCCGACGTGGCTTCGGATAAGTGGCACGTGGCGTTCTACGGCACTCGGCTTTCTGATATTAGGACCATTTTGGATCATGGACAGTTGCTGTTGCCAGGCTAGTACATAGACTCAATCTAATGTCCTCACTTTTTATCTTGGTATCCTTTATATAAACCCCCCTCATCACAAAGTTGACATGGCATTGTTTTATTATAAGCTTTTTAGCTGAATTTAAAAAAATGTATACACAAAGATAAAATTTAATGTTTATTGTATGTGTGTAGTATGTAGACATATCCTTTATCTTATATTAATCTGTGATTTTTCATTAGTATTGTGTTTAATGATGTAGGTGAGTTGGGGCTGGAACGAATCACTCCCAGGAAAGACAAGTCGAAAGAGGACGACTCTGATGGTTCCCAATTACTCTTGTCTCCGAGCCTTAAATACGCTTTAGCAACCACTGTTGCAAACAAGTACGAGTAAGTACCCAACACACATCTATTGTATGTATGTTGTCGGTCAGTATGTAGGGAAGAGACCACAAGGGAGACCAAGAAAGATATGGAAGGAACAGATAGAAGCAAGTGTGCAAGTGAGAGGAGGAGAGTGGACGAGAATGGTTGAAGGACAGAGGTAAATGAAGGCATTTTACTAAACAGACCCGGCCATAGGCTGGAAATATTTCATGACAATAACGACCACATGGGAACATTTCTCCTCATAGTTTTAATGTATTTGATATTAAATTACTATAAAATTTATATTTAGTGGAGTTTTCTGTATTGAGTATTTATACTTAGCTTCTTGTTTTGTTAGGATAATTTACATTGCCTTCAACTTATTCAGTCAAAGGACACCACAGAATCCCATATTTTTGGAATACTTTACTTTATTTTACATCCATTATTGTTTCCAACTGGTGGCCTGGATCAGGTATTTTATTCAAGCCAGTATTTTCCACTTCCAGTTGGCTAGGCCCGTCATAGCTTCATATGCCTTATAATCTGACTTATGGCTAGGACAGGCACAACATCCAGTCTCCCGGCCATTAATTCATCACTGTGAAAGTGTGACCCCTACATTTCACCAATAATAATTTATTTTGCCATTCCAGGAATCGAACCCGGGACCCTTAACTCAGTAGGTAGACACGCTACCGATTGAGCCGAGGTTTCATACTTTTGGAATATTGGAATACTATTTATCTTAAATTGTTTGTTAGATTCTCCTCAAGTATTTTTTTACATCATGTGTGTCTAATCACTAAGGCTATTCGCCCTTTTAATTACACTAGTAATGTAGGAATGAAAAAAGGTAGAGTTTAGAGGAAATGTACCCATATTCGTGTAGTTAAAAACCATTTAGGAAAAACCTCCCTCATTTCTATCCCTTATATTTGGTCTTTGATGAGTGACCTTTGTATTGAAATCAACATCATACACTGTTTTTAGCCCATGACTGGGTCAGCTTAGTAAAAATGCCTCCACCTTCCTCTTGCCTTCCACTATTCGCTCTCCTTTATTTGTTTCCATTCTTATCCTATCATTCACACACTTGCTGGTATCTGCTCCTCCCATTTATTTTTGGGTCCCTTTTCAGGTATCTTCATCATTCTCCTTGGGATTCTTCCCTTTTCTATCCCCATACCATTTATCGGTTTGTTGAAATGTACTAATTTAAAAAAGAAAGTTTCAAGAATCAACTAACTATATTATCTGTTTCTGCCAGGTACATCGACCCGAAAACAAAGCGAAAATATCAGGCATACACTGCGTTTCAGATCCTAGTGCAACCAGGCTCTTACAAGATAGGCCCTCCATCACAACCAGGCATCGCCAAGCCAATAGACCCCCACTTAGATCACGACACGGCGGAATGGGTCACCAAAGAGAGAGGAGCCACAGTCCTCTGTGCGTTGCTGATCCGACTGGAGACGCTGTGAACTTAATAAATCTAGTCATACATCAGTCCTATGCTGCCCTTTCTTTATCTGTCCGTCCATTTATTACTTTGTTCCATCACATTTAGTTGCTTAGTTAAATCTTAAACTTGACTTATGCATAGAAAACATTATTTTTTTGTTTGTCGAGATATTTTGTTCCACATAACTTCACTAGTTCTATTTATTTAATTGTTACAGCTATATCTGGGCTCATCACCCTTTTTACCGATCATATGGTTTATTTTCTTTACATTATTTCAAAGATAATATGCAAAACAGCACACATAAATTTATTAATGTAATATGTTGAGGCTTCTATTTGTAAAATGATAAGGAGTAATTAATTATGAGGTAGGTATAACCTTTTGTGTCACAATCAGCTGATTGTATTGGCGATCAGAATCAGACCAGTCCAAGTTTCAACTTTTTTTTTCAATTCCAACATGAACAAACCTTTTTTGTTATTTCTAATTATTAAGATGGAGAAGTAGTGTATACATCGTAATTACACTCAATACTCTATTATCAGTTTTATATTGATTTTTTTTAATGAAAAGCTAAAACTAATGTAATAATATGTCATAGTATGTTTTATTTCATTTTCACATAGAGGCCCCAATTAGATATTTATTTACATAGCAATTTTCAAATTATATATTTATCTAACTTTGCTTGACTCAACACTTGGAATTTTTCTAAGATGATTGCTTTTCTCAAATGAAAAAACTATAACTTGTGGACCCCTAATTTTTATTAGTTTGATTTAGGTATTTACTAGGTTGTCTTGTTAATGGTTAGGATATACTTTGATAATATTTATATGTATTAAATGATAATATTTGACAACTGTTAAAAATTATTCTAATTCTATATTTGACTTAATTTATTACTAAACTATTTGTTCTTAATATGAATTTTCATAAAATTCTGACAATTGCAAAAGAAAATATCCGGTATTAATACTTAAAAATTAT
Source organism: Timema californicum (assembly GCA_902141385.1). Lineage (NCBI taxonomy): Eukaryota > Metazoa > Arthropoda > Insecta > Phasmatodea > Timematidae > Timema > Timema californicum. The sequence continues at coordinate 153,260 of CABFOW010001128.1, read as the reverse complement.
GTTGTTGAATTCACACCACCACATATATTATACCCATGAAAAGATTTTCATTCCAACCCTAATTTATTTTAGTAGTATTTTTATATTTTTATTTTATACTTTACTTTAGAACTTTTTTGTTTCTTTGAAAAAGTTTCTCTCATAGTGATTCAAATTTAAGTTTTATACATGTACAACCATTGTATAAGCACTAAAATAATCTAAATGACATGGAAGGAAGTAGGCGTCTGCAAGCTCAAGTCTTTTAATTCGAGTCTATCTCAAGCAAACTTTTCATAAAGCTCATGAGTATCTAGTCAAGTCAAACTTGGGTTGTTAAGATATATAATTTTAAAGCTTAATTATGTTGATAAAATAAAAATATGTATTAATGTTCTTCAATTATTTTTTTAATGAAATAAGAGAAAAGTATTTAAAATAATATGCGTTTTAAACTTCCATAAAATTACTTTTTTAAATATACTCTAAAAATAACAGAAACATTAATTATTAATATGATACATTCCAAGTACAGTTTTAAAAAAAAAATTGTGAAAATAGGTTTAAATTTGCAGATTTATCAATGCTTTTTCTTTTAATTAAAAACAACTCCCATCAATTCCCTCCCCATTAGAAGTGCAACTGTTCACTTGGGGCTGACCTACCAGAGAGAGAGGGGTTAAAACAATGGTTTTAAGGTGTACATAATACAATACGCTTTTGCATTAAGCTGTACTTAATAGTCTTGTGATAAGCATATTTGTGTTCTAACAGAGTTGTTGATCTTGACATTCCAATGGCCATCTCTCCACAATACCCTCTTAGTTGATTTCTTCTCACACTCTAACTCCATTCTTCCTCCTACTGTACATTTTTTTACAAACATCTCCCAAAAGTAGAAAGGAGAGTAAACATAAAGTCACTCGGCACCAGACACGCACTGCAATGTAAATAAATAACTTTTTCAAGAAGCTTGAAATTGCAAGTCCGTAGCTTGATTATCTGTTTAAAGCTTAGCTCACAAACCCCTAGAAGGAAGTCAGCCTGTATAGATAGATGGGCTAGACACAGAAATAATTAAATAAACTTCTCTATTTATTTATTTATTCATACACACATCTTCTCTTCAATCCTCTTCCTTACACAAGAATCATTTCATAATTTGTTTCCACCCTATTGCCAGATAAATTTCATAAAATATCTTTATCTTTTTTTCTAACAAAATTCCTCCTTTATTTGCTTCCATTATTCTCACACGCGAACATTTGCTCTTACCTGCTCCCCTCATCTCGTTCTTGATTTCCTGCTGACTTTTTCATACATACTTCATCTACATCAATCTCTTTGGGATTATTTTCTTTTGACTCCACATTACATGCCCATTTACCATTGCTTCCTCACCTATCTCATGTAGAAACACAAAGTTTTGTTAAGAAATTAAAAGAGAAATTCACTTAATGTTTTTTATATATATATATAAAACCTGACCCTTATTCTTGCATTTCCAAATTTGCTTCCGTCTCTATCACATAAATTAAAGTACAGGTTATTTCATGGTGTAAATGAGGAGGTATATCAACCAAACTTACTTGAGTGATGCCGGAGTGAACTTTTTTTTTAAATATAAAACTCTAATAAAAACAAGAACACATTTTTAAAGACAAGCTTTCACTTCCGCAAACAGCTTCTTCACTTTCAGAGAGTAAACTGTTCTTTGTTGGACTGCAAGGTTGACTGTCAACAACTAATTTTATTTTCCAGTTAGGATTGTTTTATATAGATGACCATTAAAATTTATTTGTAGTGTTGGGTCAGACTTCTGTTTCTGGGGGTCAGAGGTTCAATCCTCAGTCCCGGCACAGATTTATCTGAATGCCAAGCCCTTCCTTCATCTTTGACAAGATGAGTATTAATCACAACTTATGAATGGGTTGAATGCCAGGCCTCCACCGTGGTTCGGATTCCACGTTAAACTGTAGGCCCTCCATTTCATCTCAGTCACCCTACCATTACACATTAGCATAAGTGTGTATGACCCGAACAGGTAGTAAGACGTGGTGCTAATAATAATAATAATAATAATAAATTTTTTGAATCTATTATCCAAAATTTGAATCCTTGAATCTTTAAAAATGTACAATTTGAGTATAATGAAAATAATTAAAATCAAATTTTTAAAAAAAATTTAAAGGTTTGATACCACTTGCAAACACTATTTTGTTTGCCATGTCTCTTATGTCATAAAAATCAAATAGAACTCTTTTTGAGTAAGTTAATTATATTAAGAGTTTTGTCCTTTTTCATGATTTTGCAATTTTCACAACTAAACATGTCTACTTAAACTACTATTAACCACTTGCTTAAAATTGCAATTTCAAGTCAAGGCCTTTATGATTATTTTATCCAAGATATTTTTTTAGAGATGTTCATGAATCTCATATCTCTAGAATACTATACAAGATTCGAGGATTCGAGCATCCCATCTCTATTTATTTGAAATAGTATGTAACCTAAATCATTAAAATCAGAAAGAAACACTTTATTTAGTGATACTATAGTATAAATTAATTATTGAGATAAAACACTGGTAAAATACAAAACACATTTCACAAACCATTTATTGACATAGAAATAAAGTTTTTACATTACATTAAAATGTCTTTACACCATTTTAATATTCTGTGGTCATTAATTACATAAATATATTTATTATATATTTATCTTTTATTTTTAACGTGGTTTTTATTTCATCAAGTTATATTTACAAACACAGTATTATTCGCATTTATCCATCTTTTCCACAAGTTAATGGAGGGAGGCTGTATAATTTTAGAACATTATTTATCCACAAAGCTGAATCATGTTTTGAGCTGTTGGGATTATTTAAACTCAAGATAAGATATGAACAATTGATCTCACTTAATGGACTGGCAGATAAAAAGAATGGGTCAGATCTTTATTAGCTCTAAATATTTTATTTATTTGTTATACGATGCTTATTCGTAACATTTGTTCATCATTACCTATTTGATATTACAATATAGAACTTTCTTTCAAAGTCATTTAGATGTTAGAAGAAATGCAACAAGCAAGTGCATAATAATTTATAGCATGTGTTAGCAAACTCACAGTAGACTGTAATGTTTGGTAAATATGGTAACAAAGCAATGGGGGATCAATTTGGACAATGTTTCGAAGTTTACTACAGAAACTATTACTTTAGTGAAAAGATTATTTGGAATATAGCTCTAGATTGAATCATGGTTTGGAATAGGTGGAATAACCAGAACACTTATTTGAGTGACCTGGAGTAGAAATTGTTGAACTAGATCAGTATTTAAAACCAAAGATTATTTTAAGAACTAACTTTTACTACTGCAAGCGGCTTTTTCAGATACACACTGATCATGATGAGGCCATTTCTGGAAAGAAAAAGCATTTTTGTTATAAGTGGCAGAAGGTAGAAAAAAGAGATATAAACAAATGACCAAAATATGACTTTGACAATGAAAAGAGCAACACAGTTCACACTTTACATTGTTGCCACACTCTCTTTAAGAAAATCTATTGTCACCTCCCAATACCTCGACATAGGTTTTGTTCTGTCAGAACTCATCAGGAGGGAGGAGTGTGAACCGTGCAAAGTATCTTATGAAAAGAAAGAGGAAAAAAAGGGAAAAAACTGATAATAGAAAGTTACGTTGTTCTTTTTCATACGCCCTGAAATGTACTTCAAAACGAGAAAATAAGTTTTCCTTAAGGAGATAAAATGAGTTTTTATGTTTAGTGTTTACTTGTATTCTATATAAACAATTTCTACTCGAGTATCACTCAGGTAGGTGTTCTGGTTATATTTTCTAGTTCAAACCATTATCTTAGTGGCAATTTGAACTAAAAAACTGATAATGTTGGTCACTTATACAAATGGTGAAAAAAAAATAGAAATTAATCAGCACCTTAAAAATCGAAACTGTATTTTGGTCCGGTCTTATAACTACTAGATAAATATTGCTGGGAGGTTAAAGTTAACAACCAGATAAAGGTTATCATCCACTTTAATATTTTCACATATTATGAACTGAGTTTATCTGCTGGATAATTATAATTTTGTGCATAAAACGCAAGGTTAGTACTGTTTTTACTGGTGCGTGCATGCGCACAACCTGGCTATTAGCTACAACGCTCTACACTTTGTTAAATAATGGCGGCTAAACAAGTGTGAGTAAACAGATAGCGTTATGTGGGCGCAGAAACTAAGATGTCTTGCAAGTACTAATTTCGGTGTCTGCCAAAGGTTGTCAATAGTTGGGTACAATGTTTAAAAGATTTCATTTATTGTACTCACATTTTGATAATTTGTTCTTATATAAATATAACTCTACCAATAGCTTGTCAGTTTATATAAAAGTGTGAATTAAATGTTCTAGCTTACTTAAATTTGTGGCCTGGGCCTGTGCCTACTAAATAAGTGAACCAAGATTTTAACCTAAAAACAGATCATGATAGGCGAAACCTCATGAAAAACAACGCGTCACTATGGTAACAACCATTTTATCTTTCAGATGAAAGTTATCAGGTGCTTAAACCTCCCTATAAAAGTTTGATGGATAAATACATTTTATCTGGCAGTCATAAGACACACTTTTAACTTATCAACCAGATAGAAATATTTATCTGCCAGATTAATATTTATCCAGGAGTCATAAGATCAGCCCTTAATGTGTAAGACATAACCAAATCCTTGATAGTTGTCCAGTTAGAATGAATCTAGAGTAATCCCTTTACTAATTATATAAATGATTCAAACTGTGGTTTAGTATTTATTTTATTTAGCGAAAGTAAGAAATGTGCTAACTACCAAAGAAACTATAATAGATTAAATTTCTCACTCATGCTAGATACAAATGTCTTCAAAAAGCTAGTTCATGGTAGAATGTTTGTCACTTTTTTTTAATCCTTACTAAATTATTTTTTTTACACAAATGAGGAGCAAAAAATACATTATTATATGGCAGTCATAAGACGCACTTTTAACTTATCAACCAGATAGAAATATTTATCTGCCAGATTAATATTTATCCAGGAGTCATAAGACCAGCCCTTAATGTGTAAAACATAAACCATATCCTTGATAGTCATCCAGTTAGAATGAATCTAGAGTAATCCCTTTACTAATTATATAAATGATTCAAACTGTGGTTTAATATTTATTTTACGTAGCGAAAATAAGAAATGTGCTAACTACCAAAGAAACTATAGTAGATTAAATTTCTCACTCGTGATAGATACAAATGTCTTCAAAAAGCTAGTTCAAGGTAGAATGTTTGTCACTTTTTTTTAATCCTTACTAAATTATTTTTTTTACACAAATGAGGAGCAAAAAATACATTATTATAGTGTGGTCAATAGTATATAAAACAGAGAATATTGTAAGGACTAATCCTTAGGTTACCTTGATGTTTTGGTAGAAATAAATTATCGGAAAGTTAACACATTTAATCAAATAATGATTTTTAATGTGTTTTTAAAATAAATTGTTGTCATATTTTCTTGCCAAACTATAATACCTTCAGATTATTTATTATGTCACCCTTTTTGTTTTTAACACAATAACCTTGCTCAAGTTATTCAAAACCTTCAGAAAAAAAATATTATTATTAATTGTAACTTGTTTTAAACTCTTTTTTGTCATTTCCAGAAAATCATGCTTTAATTATTTTTATCTATTATCCTGTTAGTTGGCAATACAAGAAATGGCTTTATCTGTAACTTAACACCCTTTGGCCATTTTAGGATTTTATGTTATATTCTTAGTTTTCACATTAATCGGGAAGTCCTCGAAGCTAATAGATGATTAGGAAATATATTCAGCCAATGGTTTTAACTATATAATTATGGCTGTTAAATATTTTGTATTGTTTGTTGGTCGTTTTACATAGTTTAAATGTGAATTATTGTAACATTGTCCATGAAAACTTTTGGTCAGGTGGAACTACCATTTGTTTAATTTTCTTAAATGAATCCATTTGACTAAAAGTCTCCATTGCAGCTTACTCTTGTGGTGCTTGAACATTTTTATTCGTGTTTTTTCCAATTTAATTCTTACAATATCAGAAATTTTAAGCTAGGTTCTTGTAAAATCATGTGGGTTTTTCTTTCAGTTTTTCATCGCATTATTTTAATCAGCACTTCTGTGCCTATTTAAAATGGAACAAAATCTCACTATTTTGTATTTTGTAAAATTAAAGATATTTTTGCTAAATTGGTCAACGAAAAAAAGGAAGTTTTTTACCAAGCACTTCCACAATTTCTACAATGTAAAAAGATTTGTCGTGTGTTATTTTCTACGGCCGTTTATCCGTACTCATTCTTTTAAACAAAAGTAATTTCGTATTAGGTGTTTACAATATAGAGTATTACAGTGGCTGTTAGAAGTATATTGTATACCTAAAGTATTCAAAACGGGCTTGAGGACAATCTTGTTACTAAAAGAAATGATTTTTCATCAACCTCTTCTAGACAGTGACAGGTTAACTTTTTTTTTTTTTAATATCTTACTACTGGTTCGAGCTATATACTTATGTACTAATTATGCTAAAGAAAAGAAATCAATAGGATTAAATTTAGGGGAAGTGTACCTGTATTTGTATGGAGAGAGAGAGAGAGAGATTTAAACCATTTAAGAAATGCCATCCACAGAACACCAGGCAATTTTTTTATTTGATTTAGGCCCAACCATAATACTCCCCTGAAAATTACACATTGTGGACATTTTAAGATGCAAAGTGTAGTGTGTATGATCAAATAAAAATTGCTTTTTTTTTGTTTTGTTTACTTTTCTCCCAATTGTCACTTTTTTTATATATATATATTTGTTTACTTTCAACTTTGTAGGAAACTTGCATCTAACTATTTCCCAACATTCCCTTGGAAAGATCCTTGAGGTCAAGAATAACATTGTAGGATATTTATAGAAATAGTGTCATATTATTATTCTTCCAGATGGAAACATGGTAATCTAAACAGGTCTTGAATATTTGTCATGAGCATAATGCAGGGTGTCTACCATGCAGGAAAATCTGGGAACAGTGGAATTAACCAGGAATTTGGTAAATTACAACAACAACAAATCCAGGAAAATGTTGTTTTACTCAAAATATAAAATATTAAATCAGAAAATCACAATGCGATTCTCAAACTGTTTTTTATATACTATGTTAATAGAAATAAAAAACATGTTTATTTGAGTTTTAAAGCTTATTATAATATTATTAATAAAAAATGTGAGGGATAGAAGGCTGTGACATACTTTTGAGTCGGGGAACTCTAAGAAATGATCAGGGAAGAAGTCAAGTTGAGTTGACACCATGATAGTGGCATTTGACCAGAAACTTTTTAAATTAAGAGAAATGTTCCTGGTCATATTCCACGATACGCGTGACAAATATTCAAGAACTGTTGAGAAATTTATCTACTAAAGCAATATTTGATTTATTTAGACCAAAAAAGATTTTTTGTTACTAAAACTATCTAGATACAAACCTTTACTAGAGTTCCTCTTCCATCCTTAACATCTAATTTTACTTAACACATTTGTATATTTTATTTTAATCATTGTTATTATTGAACTCGAAGCAAAAGTAATTAATTAATGCAATCTTTTACTTTAATATCTCACATGTTCCCACAGCCTATTTACAATTTGAGGTGAAATGTTGTCGAGCACTATTCCAGTTTTACCTGTATTAATTAGAACTACAAGAACTGGCATTTATGATAAAATAAAAAATCACTTCATATGATAAAATAATTCTTAAGGAATATTTTTCCCCTCATAGATAGGGCCACTCTTTCATACTGTTGACGGAGGGATCAGAGTTTGAATTCTGATTGTGTCTACCGAGGATGGCTTTTCCTAAATGGTTTCCCACTCTCCTTCCAAGCAAATGTGGGTGGATTACCTCTAAAATTCTTCCTTCCTCATTCCTACCCCATCAGAGTAATAGTCAAATTGCATATAACATGAACAGGTAGTAAGATGCGGTGATAACATATAAATTAAAAGATTTGTTATCTCATAACACCCACACTAAATAAACTCTTGTTAGAGAAGATAAGTCACTATCGCACAATCCCTTAACTTAAATTTTATACTATTGCAACTCTTCAGGAAAAAGTGTGAAATAGATAAAGCAACTTCCAAGTGGTGGAAACCATAAAACACATTAAAGTGATGAAGTATAACAGGAGACACATAATTATAAACAAAGATATAGAATGAAAACACGAAATATAATGGAAAGATAGTAAATATAATTTGTTTTAATCTCTATATATGAGACATTTAATATTATTGATGGAAGAAGGTACAGGAAAAAGAGAAAGAAACAATATACAGTAATAATTTCCTACATTTTTTTAAAATCCTATCTCTTTTTTTCTCTCTTCTTCCATGCATAAAACAATATACCCCTAAAAGGAAGAGAGATTATCTTCACCGTTAAAAACTTGTACTAAAGAAACATTTCAATTGATTGATATAATTCAATGCATTCCCTTGGTCCTCTAGTCTCTTTCCAAGGAATTTTAAACTAAATGGAATCTCACTTGTAATTTCTTTTAGCAAGACCTCATTCTTCAAGCCTTGTTTTGAGCTGTTATCTATTTAAAGCTTTTATTGGTGGTATCTATAGGTATTTTAAAACAATACAGGCTTGTATTCAACATTGTATGAATCAACGATTTCTAGTTAACATACTAGATCAACCTTGGTTACCAAAATGGGATAAGATGGAAATTTTTAGACAAGTTCTACATATACCATCAGAAATATTTATGTGATGTTAGTTATATAATTTGTACATAGTTTTATATAGTTAAATTGTTGTGTTGTTTTTTTGTTAATTTTTGTATGTGTCATATTTTGTCAAGATTGTTTTTTAAATAATTTATTCGATTTCCTTCGCCCTAGAAAGTATTTGGTTGTACATAAGTGAGGAAATGTTTGTCTGTAAATAAAGAGAAGATATTTTATGCTTGTGAAATAAAATACATTTTCTGTGACAAATGTAACTTGTATGTATAGTAACTCTTCAAACTTAAACAAATATAAATATTTGTAATTAATATGTTTTATTATTTTTATTTCTGTGTATGTATACATGCATGCATCAAGACTTCCATTTAAACTCTTAATGGACATTGCACATCCTTGCCTCCCAAATGCACGAAAAAATGTGAACATCTACTCTTTTGCTATATTTTTAAAATGTACTTTTTGTTTAAACTGAAATGTATAAAGCTTACCTCGATGTACTCCACTATGGTATAACGCTTTGGTGGCCGCGTGGCTTAAGCCAGTGGTTCTCAAAGGTTTTGCCATGGTATACCAGTGTGCTGTAAAATTTACTAGGTTTGCTGCAAAATTTTCAATGTTATGTTTATCATCATCATCAGCCACTGGCCTGGTCTGTTTGGAACATAAGTGCCTCTCTTTCTCCCCCCACCTCTCCTCCGCTCTACACATCTCCTCACTCATTATGTAATGGTTGATAAAAATCTAACTATACATAGTTTCATTCACTATCAATTTTTAAAATGAATTAGAGAAAAATATTCAAAAGCTTTAATATATTTATATTTCAGAGAATTGAATGGCAACAAATCAAAGAGTTAAAATATTAATTATAAGCTTGTTGTTTTCTACGTGCATTTCCTGTTAAACTAGGAGAAGTCTCTCTGAGCATGCCCCAGTCTCTCATAGTGTGATCATCTTGCAACTATGCCATGAGGACTCACAGAAAATAATAGTGTAAACAAAAAAAAATATATAAGCACTGGCTCAAGCTTTAAAGGGTCGCATTCACTATAGACTGGTCTTTCAATGACAGGGAGATCAAGGATTAAATATTGGTCGGATATACTGAGGATGGTTTTTCCTAATGGTTTTCTACTCTTCCTATGCAAATGTGGGTATACTTGCTTTCAATCTTCCTTGTCCCTAGCTAAACATCGTAAATATTTCATATGAATATAACATGAAAAGATAGTAATATTTGGTGGTATAGTGAAATCGTTAACTGTAAGTCTGGTGCCTTTCAGAGTAAAATGTGGAGTATCCCTTAAATATTTTATTTGATCTATCTAATGAGCTATTCAAAAACAAACTTTTCATTGGTATACTATACAGCTAACAAAAATGATTTCTAATACACAAAATTTCCTTTTCGCTATATGATTTGTCCTTTATGTTTACCTTTTATATGTCTATCTAAGTGTCATTATTTACCAAATTCCTTTTTCTCTCTTTTGTGTTTTTTTGTTTACTCTTTTAAGAAGTTGCATTACACGTTTCACACTTACTTCTGATGAGTTCCGATAGAATGAAACCTTGGTCAGGGGATTGGGCGGTAATGATTGATTTTCTTCAAGAGGCAGCCATTGCCACTTTGTCCAATGGCAGCAATGTAAAATGTGAACTGTGTTTTTCTTTTCATTATAAAAGACACTGTGTTCATTCCTTTTATATGTCTATTCACCTTTCCTGTACCTTCTTCCAAATATAATAAAAATACAACCAAATTAATTGCTCAAGCATTCATTCCCTTGGACCACACAAATCAAATAATCCATGCTGAAAGGTTTTTTATTTTTATTGATACATTAAACATAAAAGTTAACAAAAAAAAACAGTAAGTACTATAACTTTGAATATAATTAACTGTTGCTCTCATTCCGACTTATTAAGAATATTTCCAAAAATTAAAATAGTCTGTATTAATATACCAGATTATTTCAATAATTGCAAATTTAATACATAACCTCTTTTTAAATGATGAACGAAGTAGCTTTAGGAGACATTTTGTAATGTCTCTAATATGATTGTATTCCTACTACTCATCTCAGTAACTGCATTAAAAAAAATTGTCATATACATAAGGGGAAGTTAAGGGATGGTTACATTTGTGCATGAAATATAAATAATTACAAAAACCCTCTCATTTCCCAATAGCTAATCTCCAAAACGGCTATCCGCATTTTTGTTTATGTATTAGTTTTCAGTAGTTGAAATGCCAAATAACCTTTATTTGTTAAGATACACAAATTTTAAAAAAAGTCCAAAGAAAATTGACTTCATTAAGAAGAAATTATAAATTTAGTTTTGTTGTGTTTTTAAGTTTGTTATATTGAATAACCATTTATTTAATGACTATGTGTATGTACAAAGAAAAAATATCTGTAAATGTTAGGTTTTTTTTGTTTTGTTTTTTTTTACTCTTCTTAGAGCTATTGATTTGATATCCAAAATTTGGCTTATCCGAGACATGTTCAGTCCCTTATATTTAAGCTATCAGAGGTTTTACTGTATAAAAAGTAGCAACACAAAGAAAATAATTTGATTACGATTTATAGATCTATAATTCAAAGGGGGGAAGTCATTGTTGGCAAATTTACACAAAAAACAAAAATACTAATTTTCAATTTAAAAAGGATAAGTGACCAAAATAGTTTATTTTCTTCATTGAAATTTGGATAGCTGTAAATAGAATTCTATAATAACACAGTAAGGATGCCTCTTTATTTCCAACATGATCAGTTTTTTATTGCAATAAACACTTCATTAATATGTTGTAGATAGTATTTATTTTAATTTTATTTACATTCATCAAATACTAGTCTAATGAATTGTACACTAAATTGAATAATTAATCAAAAACGAATTATTAAAAAATATAAATATTAATTTTTCCTATTAAGTATTTGACTTCAGAGTTTGAACCACAGCGTTCAATTGTGAACCTTTTAAATATATGACTAGTGTAAATAATTTATATTTATCTATTTGTAAATAATATTTTTATATTTCCATACAAGTATGTAGGAAGTGCTGTCTGTATATGGCGTTCTTTGTACCATTAGTAGCATATGCAGCAGAAACATGGACATTGAACGTAAGAGAGACTAGGAAAGTGGAGGTCGTGGGAATGAAGTTTGTGAGGAGCATGTTAGCTGTCACGAGGAGGAACAAAATTAGGAATGATAGAGTGAAGGTACTGGGAGTACATGAGATAGTGGAGGTAGCAAGGCTGAGATGGTTTGGTCATGTAATGAGTATGGAAATGAAGAGAATACCAAAGGGAATGATGGAGATGAAGTTTGTAGGACAAAGACCATAAGGGAGACCAATAAAAAGATGTAAAGAGCAGATAGCATGAAGGGAGAGGAGAAGAATGGGTGCATTTTACTAAACTAACCTGGCCACAGGCTGGAAACATGATGATGATGATGATGATATCTATCTTGCTATAAAGAACTTTCTCAATACCCGCCTCAGTGGCCACATGGTCTAAGTAGCTACTCTGGCAAAAGACTGGACTGTCAATGAGGGGGTGTCGGTCGGGTGTACCAAGAGGTGTTTTCCTACATGGTTTCCACTTTACTTGCATGCAAATGTGGGTACACTCCATCTAAATTAAACATTACTCGTGCCTAACACAGCGTAATTAGTACATATGCATATAACCTGTAAGGATAGTAAGATGTGATGCTAAAAAAATCTATCTCATATCTCTATAAGGAAAACTTCTTATACTTTATGAGGTAATTGTATTATATTTGGAAGGTTTAAGAAAGGTGGATAGAAACACATAAAAAGGACGAACACAATATGGCTTTTACAATGAAAAGAACAACACAATTCACACTTCACACTGCTGCCACTGGACAATTAGGTAATGGTTGATTATTAAAGACGGTGACAATCGATTTTCTTTAAGAGATAGCCATTACCTCTTTGTCCAATCGCAGCAATGTAAAGTGTGAAATGTGTTCATCTTTTCACTGTAGAAGCCATATTTTGTTCGTTCATTATATCTGTTTCTATCCACCTTTCCTATATCTTCTTCCAAATGTAATATCTCATTTATAGCATCATCAATGTTACCACTAAATCTGCTCAAACCTAAAATTACAAATTTCAACCTTAGCAGATTGCTCTGAGAGTGATTTATTTTCATACTTAAATAATTACTATTAACTACACCTCTTGCTATGAATTAATATTTAAATTTAATCATCAATCAAAAGTGCAATTTGTTTTTATACAAGGAAAAATTTGTAGATGAAAAATTTTAAAATGACTAGGAACTTAAGAGTAGCAATGTGACAACAAATTTTCTTTGATTTCAATTATGTATAAATGGATGTAAAACATATTTTCATATAGTAAATGATTGTGTTTATATTGGACTTATAAAATAATTAGAGGTGGACAGGATAAGTGGATTAGAAAAGGCTTATATTTACTTTATGATGAACTGTTAAAATTACACCCAAATTCGGACATACTGATCCCATGAACATGAAGCCATGGCCATTCCATTCTCGGCAACGGACAAAGATGTGACGCGATTATCATGGCCTGTCAGACATCCTGAAATTAAAAATGAAATAACATTTGATCTGGAAGTCATTTAACACTTAGTATTATTCTAAAAAATAGTAATATATTTGATAAGAAAAAGGCAGCTACTTATACAAATTACAACATTTTTTTCCAACCAAAGAGATAGTCATCAAATATTTGTCAAACTTTTAATTAGAGTACTACAATTTATATATGGAAAATATTTTAAGAAATAACTAATAATAATAAGTATAGAACAAATTTTACTAGTTGTTTAAGTTATAATCATAATTTTTATAGTAGAGTCTAATTATATTATTAGTATTATTTTATAGGTATTGATAATATATATCTAAAGTGAGAGATGTAGGTCATATGACTTGAAGTATGAATACGTTAAAATATATCTAGTAGGGGTGTGCGAAGTCCAGTTTTCAATTCAAAGCAAACTCGAATCGATTATATGAAATATTCGTAAAATATTTTACTGTGATTATTTAAATCACTTCATGCATTAAAATTACTTGAAAAATGTTTTATTGCACAATTGTTTATAATATTTCATGTAATCTGACAAAACAAGCTATTATTACAACATGCAATTCATTTTTCTTCAGATTTTTTCTATATTAATATTAATTTGTAATGTTTACAAAGCCGCAGAATGACAGTAATTGAACATAAATAAAGTATTTTAGCTGTCAATATTTTTACTGGCAAAGTTTCTAAGCGAAGTCGAAGCTGATGTTTTTTTCGAAGCCAAGTCGAAGTTTTGAAGCTTTGCAAACTCCTAAGTTCTATTAACTTTTCTATCAGTAAGTCCTATAAAAATTAAACTATACACTTGTACAAAAACAAGTCAGCCAGCATATAGCACGTATTGCATACTGCCCTAATTGGGTTATAACCTTATGTTAAAAAAGGGATGGTACCATTGTGAAGATTCTTGAGTGTATCCCAGATATGTATGGATTTATCGTCACTACCACACAGAATGTATCGGCCGGATAGCGAGAGTCCGCATGATGTGAAGCCAGATGTGTTGTTAGGTGGAGAGTACAGAGCGACCTGCTGGTCGGACCGCAGGTCATACAGTCGAGCAGTCTTATCTTCGGAACCCGTCACGAAGGAATAACCAGACGGGTGATACTGAAATTCAGGTAGAATTTAATGGGGCAATATAAAGCTCAACAACACCTACTCTTGGACGATCAAACGGCTGCCTGGAATCGAATTTGTTCCTTCTCATCGATGATAATCAAATAAAAGAATTTGTTTGTCTGTCTGTCATGAGCATTGTGAAATATCTACCGCACAAAGATGGTCGAAATTTTAAAATTAGTAGCTCCCTTGTATGATCATATGCACCTCAAAGCCAGAATTTTAAAATGCATGGTTGTTGTTTTTTTCAAATTAATTAAATACTGGGTAGGAAAAAATCAAATCTGCCAGTTGACTAATAAATTAATGGTATTGGATCGAGTTGCAATATTTGTCTCAGGATTAAGCTATGACAAGCTGCTAATTTCCTGTACATTGTAAAAATAGGATTTCCATGGCTATTGGAATGAAAGTGTAACCAGAGTTTGTTAACTTTTTAAAACCATAAACCTATTGAAAGTTGACACTTAAAAAACATAAAATGTTCTTAATTCGTTTTATTAATAAAATATAGTAATAGTCATAAAATTAAATTTAAATAATCGCCTGCAGTGAAATATATATGGCCCCTACTATAACTTAAATTATAAATGTTAGATATTGTTTTCATAAGGGCTAAGCTTAAAGGAAGTACCTTTAACCAAACTTAGAGTGAGATCCAAATCACTTGCATTCTTTACAATAATAATAATAATATTTAGCACCACGTCTTACTACCTGTTCGGGTTATACGCTTTAAGTACTAATTACTCTATTGGATTAGGAATTGGGAAGGTTGAATCAGAGGAAGTGAACCCGCATTCGCGTGGAGGGAGAGTGAAAAACCATTTAGGAAAAACCACCCCTAGTTCACCCGACCGAGATTCGAAACTCGATCTCCCCATCCTCAGCAGTCGAGCTCAACACGGCAAGCGCGTTAGCCAACTACGCCACCGAAGCAGGTCATTCTTTACAACTTCCCGACAGTTGAAAGACTATTATCCAAGACAAAGTCCCTCAAGGGGGAATTGATTATTGTCTAAATCACAACTCAACATTCATTACCTATCATATGAGATTCAGACAGATGTTGACTTACACAAACAGAGTTGACGTCTGCGTCATGCCCGAAGAAGGTCTGCTTGCAGTTTGGGTCTCTGAGGTCCCACAGCTTGCATGTCCTGTCCACACTCCCGGTCACATACCTTTGTCCGTCAGGGGATAAAGAGATGGAAACAACGTCGCCAGCGTGGGCGTCAAACTCCATCGTCTTCTTGTTGGCTTCTAGGTCCCACATGCATCTGAAAGCAGCCGGGACAAATTCTTTTCATTTTTAGAAACCAATAACTTGGCTGTTGCATGCTGACTGAAGTTTGTGTTGCAAATATTTTTAGATTATTATGTTCAGCGCAGGGGTTATTAAAGAAATAATATGAAGCTGTCTCTCAAATTGTGGTATGCATACCCCTAGTGGTAAATTAAGGATTTCAGGGGGTATCCAGAATACCATTATGTTCTATTAATCATAAAATATGTGTTGATAATAAATATGATTTAAGAATTAAATCATATTTTGATGTTACCTTATGGATTTTTATAATCCTTTCTCTACCTATGTCACTGCTTTGCTTATCTTACCACTAGAACATTACTATAATTTGGAAATATTGTTTATATTTTGAAAGATATTTTTGTTATTTATTTTTATAAAGGGGAAGGGGTATATTGACTGGGCCACTCAGAAGACCATTGTAAGGAAATTCACCTGCATTAATATAGATATAGATTGGGAAAAACATAGTGGAACTCGAATGTGAAAATCCCTGTTTCCACCTCTCTGGTAAAGTTTCTGATATTAAAATATGAACTTGAATAACTCTTTGAAACATTTCTCCATATTGTACTACCTGTAATTAGGAATTGCCTACTCATATTTTTTCTCTAATAATATCACACACTATTTTTATCACATAGCTTCTCACAACTCAGTATATATTTCTCATACTCATTAAACTTATGTGTAAATTTAGAAAAATGACACCCGGACGAGGATTTAAACAGTGATTTTCTAGCTCTACCAACTGAGCTCTCCAAGATCTCCTCCGTGTCCATGTGTTATGCAACTAGAGCAGCTAGCACAAAAGCTGGAAATCCAGTGTCCAAATCCCTATGCAGGTATCAATTTTCTATATTTACACAAATATTTCATCAGAATGTCATCTGAAATTATGTGATTGTTTAAATCATTTAAGTAGGTTACCTGGCAGTCTAGGGGTAAGGTGTCAGACTTCTGTGCTGGCGGCCGGGGTTCAATCCTCGGTCCCGGCACAGATTTATCTGATTACCAAACCCTTCCTTCACCTCTGACAAGACATCTTGTGAATGTGGGGAATGCCAGGCCTCCACCGTGGTTCGGATTCCACGTTAAACTGTAGGTCCTCCATTTCATCTCACAATCACCCTACNCCCCTAGCTAGAGTCGTTAACCCTAAACTTGTTATAAATGTTTAAAGCGGGTAACAACGACCCTATTGAGGAGTCATTCACCGCAACACCCCATGTCCTCTTGACACATCGGTTCATAGCCCTCTGAAGGCCCCGTCTCAGATATTGTAAAGTGGTCAGGATTTTAGGCCCTTAGCTCTCAACCTTTTAATTTATAAAATTATATTAGTTTTTCCTTTAGTTTACATACTAATACACTCAAGCTACTGAGAGTACTAAACTGATAAATACATTGTTCTTTTACATTCATCTAGGCCTAATTTAATTATCTTTATTACTATCAAATGGTTAATTATAAGAAAGTGTGGGGTTTTATGGTAATTATAAGTTATGTAAACTATAAACAAAGTTGTAAGCAATATATGTTTTAAATTTCAATTCATTAACTTCATTTTCAGGCCTCTATACTTATAATATAATAGTTTTTCATTATTTAAAGTCTTTGTTGGAA
Source organism: Timema californicum (assembly GCA_902141385.1). NCBI lineage: Eukaryota > Metazoa > Arthropoda > Insecta > Phasmatodea > Timematidae > Timema > Timema californicum. The sequence continues at coordinate 135,780 of CABFOW010001128.1, read as the reverse complement.
TATTAGAGTCATCCAAATTTATTACTTTTACTTTTCATTTTAAGCATCGTGCAATGTATCAATAGCTGAACCCGGAAGCTGGGAGATGTACCTGTTCTTGCACGTGTGGTCTTTCAGGGGAGGGGGAGGTTTTGGCGCGGACTCCTGGCCAATCAGTGGCTTTGGTTTAGCGTCTGTGTTTGACCTTATCTGGAAGGAAAGCGTCAGACGCGGACACTGGCCGGTTAGCACGCAAAGAGTAGAGAACGGGAGACTGGCCGGTTAGCACTCAAAGAGTAAAGACACGTACTTATTGTGAACTTATCCTAAAGTGTAGAGACAGTCTCGAGATGGGGGAAAGTAGAGGGAGACTAGGTGGCTAAATAATATATTTTTCTAAATTAAGCATCTGTGATGATACCATGTAAATTATTTCTTTAAAATAAACTTCAAATTTAAATGTGACGCTAAGTAATAATCTTTTTTTTGAGCTGTGTACCTCTACCCCTACCATTATATATCTATATATATAACCCCGAGATGCTCTACTAAAACTGACTGCCGTGGATGGACGAGAAGTAAGAAGAAGATGATAAGGCGAGGCTGATCATCAAATCAGCAATCAGCTGACCGGAGGTGGCGGCTGTGGTGACTAGTTACAATAGTTTGTGTTTTGCTTATTTATTTTTCTTGCATGACCACTATATTTATATTTTCAATCATTTATTTTTATTTTATGCGCACATTATTATTATTATTATTGTATAGCTATTTTTCTTTATTCTCACTACATTACTAACTTTTTTTTTCCAAATAATCACTCAAACAAGTGTTTCACGACACAGTAGATATCTTACACCTTCATATCTCCTGAACCGGTGATGAGAGTTTTGTCATCTATGAACCTGCAGGAGGACAGGAACCCCTCGTATCCCAATAGTTCCCGAGTTATTTTGGCGGAACCCGTTGAGTCGCGGTTGTTGAGGTCGTAGACGGTGCACATATTGTCCATTCCTCCACAGGCTGTGAAACACAATATATTTATCGTCTATCAATAAATGGGTTAGTTCCACAATGTTACTGGTTCAGGTGCTTATTTAATTATTTTGATTCTGATATTGGTTCTTAGTTCCAAATTCCAAACTCCAATCAATCACTTATCTTAATTTAAAGCAGGATGTCTACTGAGTCATAGAAAAAAAATTAGTGATTTTTGGTGACCTTTTTTGACCAAAAAATTCCTTCAGTATAAGGTCGAACACTATACAATGCATTTATAGGCATAATGCATTCACACACAACATTAAACTTTAAATAGATGGCAAACATTAACTTTGTCCTTGGTGTTGTGGTAAAAACAATCAGGTCGCTTACGGCTAGTGCATGGCATCATGGGTAGTGGGAGGCTCGATGTTTGATGCGTTCGCGTTGTCATGATGCAAGGGAAATTCAAACAAAAATATTTTGGTGACCTTATGGCCAAAATATTGAAGATTTGTGACTTTTCAGGAACTTTTGTGACCTATTTTGCAATTCGTAACTTTTTCATGACTTTAGTGACTTTCATGACTCAGTAGACACCCTGTAAAGCCTTGGTGGCCGTATGAATTAAGATGTCACTTAATCAAAAGACTAGACTGCCAATAAGTGGGAGATTGGGATTTGAATCCGTGTCAGGTGTACTGGGGGTTTTACCTCGGTTTTCCTCCATTCTCTCTTCATAGAGATGTAACCAAATTTATGTGCAGAGTGGAATATGTTTTTGAAAAAACACTCAGTTCACCCAATTGGGATAAAAACCCTGACCTCCTTGTGACCAGCTAACAAGACCAGACGAGACTGAAAGCCTTGTCCAAATGTTGATTGGTGTGGATAATTAATATTAATCATCTTATTATTCACTGCCTTCAACAAGAGTTTAGTTCAACTGTCTATTTTTATAGTAGACCCCTAGGTTCTTTAAATTATTTTACATGAAGGGCTAGTTTTATAGTCGGACTTAGTACACCTTAAGTTTGGTGCTATACTAATTACAAGACGACACATAATTAAACCAGAATGGGCTGGTCCAGTTTAATATGCGAAACTGGCCCATTCCACTTGAGTTTAGGTGGGTGTCATCTTGTAATTAGTATAGGACCGTATTAGAGGCGTACTAAGGGTTGGTTTAATTGCACAAACATCACATTGATTCTTCAATCACGAGATTGACAATCAGTTTGATCCTAGATCAAGAAAAGTTTGGGTTTTAACAAAGTTAATTAGGGATCAATATATACAATCACCTGGCCATAGATTTGATCAAATAATCAAGTAAAACAAACATGGCAACACTGTAAAAAGCACTGTATATGAAAAATCTGACTATGAAATTAATTAAATTTATAAGTAGGGCAGGCTATGATGTATAAACTTTATGGTAGTCTGGGCTGCCTGATATTTATATATTCAGTTCAATAAATTGTGATATCGGGCATGTTCCTTAAGAAAAAGGATTTAAACCATTTTTAGTGATATTAATAAAATCTACCAAATAAAATTTTCTCAATTTAAGCCTCATCTCTAATGTTATTTCTCTGTGATTAAATAAAAGTTAAATCTTTCCTGTAACTGCTTTGGATCTCAAGAGTTCTCTCTATAACTTCATTATATAGTTGAAAAACACTTCATCTTAAGAACCCATAATTGACACTACTATCCTTAAAAATAAATCAAACTCAAAATAAATCATTCTGTAAAACACTTATTACGTTTATTAATTACTTAAATAAAGATGCAAAAACTTATTCATTTATTAAAACTTGTAGATGATGTTTTTCATCAACATTATGATCAAAGAACCATACAATTGATGGGATGAAATTAGCTGGTTAGTTTGACCAGAGATTTGATCGACAATTGTGATTTAATTGTTAATGGTGCAAATGAAAATTAAATTCGGGATACTGATTGGAGATCACAAGTTACATTTGATCTCTGATCAAGCCATTGATTATGGTTTATGAAACTAACCATAAGCCTGACTATGAAACCGGTCAGAATTGTGATGTTCGTAAATGTGGTTTGAATATTCTGTGTAATTCTGATCAAACTTGTCTGACTATCTAATTCCTGAAGAAGTATTTTACTCACCTACATAGTTTCCTGACTGTGCAAATGCGACACTCATGACCCAAGCTGACCTCAAAGGGATGACCTGCACCTTGTTGCCTGTCCAAGTGTCCCAGATTATTAGTTTCCCATCCAGGGAGCCTGACACGCAGTGCCTGTCGAGAAATGAGACAAATGTCACATATTTTCCAACAGAAAATAGATTGATTCCATTACCCCCTTTTTTTTTAATACTGTACTAGAAATATTTTGTGATCATATATTTTAATTATTGGAAAGCTTTGGCTAATAAAAAATAAAATTATAATGATAAAATTAATTTTGGATTATGCTATAAATATTAGAGCTAAGCGTCAAATGTCGAAATAAAATAACTTAATCTATATGAATAAAGCACCCACCTGTTATCGCCACTAAAATGAACCGAGTTAACTTTATTAATGTGTCCTTTAAGCATTTTTTTAGTCGACAGTCGAACTTTTGGTGCCGCCCCAAGCTCGTTGCATGCATCTTCAAGAGTTGTGTCAGCAAACTTTTTTTGTTGATCCTACAACAAGAACATTATAATACTATATTAATAATATTATAGACAGATCAAAAGATCAAAATTGCATTCATATTTTTGTATTAGTTTTTTTTAGGGAAGTGTAGTTCTATTTGGAGTGATTCGTGGTTAAGTTTACCAATAAAGGATGGCAAGGGATTTTTTTTAACATTAAATTCCTATTAAAGCTGTTTAGAATTGTTTTTAAACATATTTGGGGTTGTAGGTGTAATAAATGTTTATAAGAGTCCAATAAACTACTCTTGTCAGAGCATTGAGGAGGAGTGACAAAAAAATACTTTCAAGGTGGTTTGCCTAAACACACGCCATAGGAATGGTCCTGAGAGGGTAATGGGTTAAGAGATAATATATCATATATTTCAGTGTTCTGAAGTTCTAGTTTAATGTAACAAGAATAGACATATAAAATGGAGATAAAGGAAAACAAATTTGCCTGGAAATAGTTGGTAAACCACATTTTAGAGACCCGCCACAGGGGAGCACACATACTAAACGTTAGTCTAGTCCAGTCTACCAGAGACCAGGATGTCAGGGTTTGAATCCTGGCAGAGTGTACTGAGTTAGGTTTATTTTAATTAAATGGTTTCTTACTTTTCTTCCATGCAAATGCATGTACAGTTCTTCTAAATTTTACTTTATTAATCTTTACCCCACTAGTGTCCAAGACCTTATACAGTAGGTTGTCAAATTACTAAACTAAGGATCCCTGGCTCTATTCTAAGCATGGCTAAGAAATTTATAATTGGTGAAATGCAGATTTTCATTTTCACAGTGATGAATTAATGGCCAAGTGCGAAGCAGTAATGGAGGGAGGGGGGGAGGCGAGGAAACTTCTTCACAAACAAAGAGGAGCTGTCACACGGCACAATCAAAATCTTGTAAAACCATACAATAATATATAATTTAACATCATTAGTGTAGTTAAATTCTGACCCGCTTTTGTGATCGCATCGTCTAAAGCGTCACTTTTAAAATAGATAAGCTATCGATGGCGGGGTTTTACCCTGTTTGGGTGTATTGAGGGTGGTTTTTCCTAGACAGTCTTTCACTTTCCTTCCAAACAAATGCCTGAACAGAGAGTAAGATAAGGTTTTAATAACTTGAATGCGTAGTAAAGCTGTAGTTCCCAACAACAACAAAAATTGTCAAACTGGTGCATAGTCGAGGACCAAACCTTGCTCTTACCATGCCAGAGTCAAACACACTAGTAGGCTGAACACATCACTTTGTATCTAAATCAAATTTTAAAGAATAATATATGTAACTCCCTTCCCCCTCCCCCCCCTTTGTGTATTCTTATACCCATAAATAACAGACAGGTTGGTTACAAGAGAGTTTTATTTTTATTCAACAAAATGACAAAAAAAGGCTCTATGAGAGAGTGAGGCATGCCCAGCGTCAAGCGCTGTATCCATACACAATGGCCGAAGAGCAATAATAACACAATAAAAATGCGGGACACCTCCCCAAGTTCATAAATGCCCAAACAAACAATTTAAACAACTATGGTTAAATTGACCTTCGCACAAATCTGGCAGGGATAACAATAATAATGAAGTATGGTGATAGTAAACCCTAGACTATGGTAATATCAAAAGGATATTAGCTAGTCGCTATCAGTGACTCTCAATTTATCAGAGTAATAGACAAAAATGTTTAGATAAAAGAATATTTTAACAGCCATAAATGGGCGTAATAGAAATATACAACAAAAATAGAAACATTCGTTATAGTTAGGAAAACTAACTTTAAACATTTCAACTAGAGTTAAAAGAATAATCACGCCGACTCGCGGCCTTGATTTAACCAACAAAGAATAAATCTCCAATGTTTAACAATAACAAATAACCATCCCATTAATAACACTTGGCATAATCTTAAAACATAGGCTTTGGTAAAATTACAATATAATACAGCCCAATGCAACACAGAACCAAAAATGGCGGTGCTCTAAAACGTAAACCCATCCGTAAAGCGGATAAAAGAGTTTCCCTATCAGACAAATGTTTTGGGTCCAACCGTACAACAGTATTACGTTTAGCCATAGTCGTTAAGCGAAATCCAAGAGAGCTGTTATAGATAAATAAAGATTCGATTTATAATATAACATTCCAAACGGTAATTTTGACTGATTAATGCCAAACAGAATTTAGAAATAAACAAAGCTAAATCCATACAAGACCAAAGTGCCTCACCTAACAATAGTAGTGCAATCTGTACTGGCAATAAAGAGTTTTTCCATTATATACACACGCTTGGGGTCATTTATTCTCAAAGCGCCGGAAACAAGGAAGGGTAAGGGGGGTAGCACTGTTCTGGAACTTGCTCACAAACTCAAACGCGCGCCGAACAATAGTTCCGTTATCTTCCAATCATAGCTGTCGGCATGCACCCAGCCTGCGCATACCAACTGTTTATTATTTTCTTGGGCGAGGCACAATTAGAGGTGAGCAGCGAGCTATGGTCCCCCAGGTCAGTCTTAAATGAGTTGTGCCACGATGTTGTGGCGTGGAGCCTTGTCGTGACGAGTCAACTGGGGCAGAAGCAGTAAGCCAAACCATCCTCTTCTTTACGTGTTGTAACAATTAGTGTGGAAATTTTAAAAACATGATTCAGATGCAAGGTAGTGTTCACCTTGTGCGGTATAGTAATGTTTACCTCTCCAATAAGACAACAATACCGCACATGTCATGTTAACTGAGTTGGGTACATTGCTATGTCATGATACACAGTCAAATGAACACAGAAATGTAATATCTGGCCAAAGAAGGAAGCCACAAAGAGTTAGCAATAATGATGCGTTATTTGGCTTCAACTCTCTCGCTCAGTTAATAACGACTCTGCTATTTCTCCATTGCATCAGTGGTGGTAATTGACAGTTAGTAAAAGTTAGCAGAGTTACTCTTATGTATATATTCAACAAACAATATTATCTGAAGATAATATGTGTAGCTGTTATCATTTTTGTCAGTCAAAACTTTCACAACAAACAATTTATATGACTTTTTCTTCTAAACCTTTTTACACTATATAAATATGAACTTATGAAAATTAATCATTTGAATGTTTCATTTTTGTGGAAAAGATTCTTATGAAAATTAATCATTTGAATGTTTCATTTTTGTGGAAAAGACGTTTGTAGAAAAAAAAACAGTAGGGCCTACACTATAAAGACCTTGAGTCTAATCTGGCCCAAGTTCCACCATTACTGAAAAGACCTTAACTTTTAACACAGTTCATTGACCCTAGAGGCCTCATGGGTACACAATTAATCAAAATTTCCCCCTCTTCTCATTTCCCTGCCGCTTTCACTTTTTATGGATTTTATTTTATTTTTATTATTATTGTTCGTTCACGGTAGGAGTTTACCTGGGAAAGGACTTTTTTCCCTACCAGAAATCTATTATATAGTAGGATATTGGTAAGAAAAAAGACCTTTCAGAGGTAAACTCCTCCCGTGAATGAAGTATACTTATTTTCTCTCTTTCATCTATAGGTATTGTGCAAAGATGGGTTCCTCCCTTCCCGAGGACGTAATTCTCCACCCACACCTCAAGTGATAAAGTTTGGGAAAACTTTTCATCATCGTGTTTCCATCCCTCTTCTCACCCCACTACCATCCTCCACCATATTAACCCATGCCACTGTTTTATATACTCTTTTATTTTGTTCCCTCCTGTAACCATGGTTACATAGATGATCAAAAAGAGTATGTATTCTCTAAAAGAGGTATAGAATTAAGCAAAAGGAGTGCATATTTAATTAAAAAGTGGTATAGTTGAGCAAAAGTGATATATATAAACCAAAAGGGGGTAGTACATAGCTGAGCAAAAGAAATATGTGATCAATTAAAAATGGGTACCTATATGGGCAAAAGGGGTATGTATCGACCAAAAGGGGTGCTTGTTTAATCAAAATTCAAAACAAACTCAATCAAATGGGGTATGTATCTACCAAAAGAGGTACAGAGTTGAGCCAAATAGATAGGTGTGCACCAAAAGGGAATACATAAATGAGCAAACGGGGCAACTAGTTGTGCATAAAGGGTATGTACACACTAAAGGAGGGGTACAGAGATGAACTAAAACAGGATGTCTACAGAGTTGGAGAAACAAAAATTTATTACATTCAAGTGTGTACATACCCAGAAAAAATGTGAGTTGATAGATACGACCCACCTAATTAAAGATGTATATAGGTTCATACATTTCAAAATGTGTATATTGGGGAATGTTATTTGCTTTTATCAGGGGAGATTTTTACCAATATTTCAGTGGTATGTACTTATTATTCACATAGGGGCCTAAGTGCAGTTTGAAAATTTTAAATCTTTAAAGGTTTGGATAAATTTTATTACATGATAAGATAGTTAACTAATGACATTTATTTTGTTCAACATTGATATTTGGGTGGTATTGATTGTAGCCTAATCAATTTAAGGTAGTTTACTGAAAATGTCCTTTACGGTTTAGTTTAAATTAGGCATTTGGGAATATTTTAATTGGGGGTAGCATGCTAATGAAGGTTTGAAAGTTTGAAAATGGTTTCAACAATTTTGTGATAAACATCCCTTTTACCCAATTCTGTACCTCTTTTGGTGAATACAGACCTCTTTTGGTTCATACAAATCCCTTTTGCTCAACTCTCTACCCTTGAACATATACCCTTTTTGCTCAACCCTGTACCCCTTTTGGTTGATACATATCCCTTTTGCCCAACTCTACCCCCTTTTAATTGAACATGCATCCCTTTTGCTAATGTGTGTACCACTTTTGGTCAATATTTACCCCTTTTGCTCAACTTTGTACAACTTTTTAATTGAATACACATTCCTTTTTCTCAATTTTGCACCCCTGTCATTCAATACATAACCCTTTTTGTACAACTATGTGACCCTTTTGGTGAATTAAGTACCTCTTTTGAAGGGCTATGTACCCTATATATAAAAAGGGGATGGAGTAAGAGGGTAGAGGAGAGTGAAGGTGGAAGCTTTACCTAAGGAGAAGTTCTACCAAATCAGACCCTGAGAGGTGGGTGGGGAGATGACATCATGGGGATAAGAGAGAACCCACATTTGCACAATACCTAATGATGAAATAAAAAATTAAAGGGGTCCTGATATTGTGCAAGTGATGGAAGGGAGAATTTTTTCTACGCACGTCATACAATATATATTCGACAGTGTTAATGTTTATATGTTTACAAAATCACTGGCAAAGCCAAGGGGGGGTTTTCAGGGTTAAACCCCCCTAGTCCCCCAGACCTCACTACCCACCTTCTTCTTTTTCGTCCCTTAAGCTGTTGAGATCATACATGAGGAACTCTAAAAATAAAGACAGACTTAATGAGCTTCATGTAAATACATCCTGAGGTGTCAGTTACGGACACATGTGGAAAAATGCCGAAATTGGCCAGAAATTGGGAATGCCAAATTTGCCCCATATGGTCCAGTTCTGATCTTTCCATATGGGGAGGATGACGTTCTAAATGAACTTTCTATGAAGCCAAACAAAATTAACATAAGACTAAAGTGAATTAGTTCAAAAGTGATTTTGTGATTTAAGAGTTACTGCAAGTTGCTTATTTGAAATATAGCAGTATGCATGGATTCATAAAACCTTATTAGTCATAATAATTACAGAATCATGACCATTTTTATAAATTTTAAATTATTTTATATATTATTGTATTTCTTTTGATGCGTTTGCATTTTTACAGCATTTAAATTTTCAAATTTTCCCACAAGAAAAACCAATGGACCTCGCTTAGTTAGTCAGTGAAACTAAACACCCCCCCNAGTGAAACTAAACCCCCCCCCCCCCTTCCCCCCACACACAAAAACTAATCCTGGCTGCGCCAGTGTACGAAATAGAAATGTTTTATTTTGAAATCAATATTTTGAATGGATCTTTCAATAAGTTATAAAAAAAACATTTATTTAGTTTACTATTTCATGCACTATAATATCTATTGTAGACACAACCGCAAAACAAAAAACATAATAGTTTTATTAGTCAAGAAAAAGCTAACTATACAAAAATCCTGTGGGAAGAATATTAATAGAAATGTTTGATAACCATTTTTATAGATAATGTATTATTACTAAGAAATTAATCAATATTTCCACATATGTTAACATTAGCCAAGTGAGTTCCATCCAATGTTTGCTATAAAGATCTTCTAGTAGCTGTCAGTTATTACCACTCATACGCTGGAAATACTGTACTACACTTTGAGACAAAGATACTTTTTTCTTTAATGGCTCAATGTTACCAATCCTCCCTGTTCTCTTTTACCAACAATAAGGAAAGAGTTAAGGGTGTTATTACTAAATCATATGGTATTTATTTTATAATTCAGTTCTTTGATAATTATAAAAGTTATTTAATAGTATAAAATTAATATATTTGATGATTCATCAAAGATCTTTCTAAAAATGATATATTTACAAATATTTTGTAAAACTCTTAAGACTATTGAACATGGTTTTATCAAAGAAGATAGCCAAGTCTGAATGATTAACCTGAGCATGCGAAGTGGACAAACAATGTTTTTGTACAGTCTGAACAGGTTATTTTCTTATAAGACACAAACACCACACTTTTAGCATTTCTTAAGTTTTTGTTTTTCCTTTGTTTATCAAATTTTCAAAAGTTTTATGATCCATTTTTCAATTAATTCTGCTTGTTCAATTTCAAGTTATTTTAGCAAGTAGCTATTAGTTCTTCTTTCATTATGTCTACCAGCCCATAGCTGAACCCACAGCTGAACCCACATCTGTTTCACAAGTTTTCTTTTCTTTTTGACCAACAATACCACTCTTAGTAGCAGCATTAAAAATTAAATCATTGGGATCAATTTTTGAATTCACACTTATTGTATAAACTTTGGAATAAATGTGATAGCACATCTTTAATCAAAAACAGCATGAAAACATGTACGGTATATAATTATACACAAATTAAAATTTTTATCTAAAAAATAAGTAAATATGACAATATATTACCGAATTCAATCGAAGCGCGATATTTGGACTCACATTTATGTGAAGAGGAAAGTCAAAAAGCAGTGACTTTTAATTTAAAGAAGAAATCAATTCCCAATGGAGTGTTTAGTAGTATTGTCACTTTTGTGTGAAGAAGCCAAAAAAGAAGAAAAAAATCTTGAATACATGAAATTATTAATGTATCTCTATATACAGTAGCAGAATTGTCTACATTGTTTGAGAACTTACCAAGAGACGAATCAAAATTTAAAGATTACTTTCGGGTTAGTATTGTCGAATTTCATCAACTTATCAGTACAGTAAAAACCCATTCAAACAAGGGAATAACAAAATTGTGTGCATTGATATCAACTAAAAAAATTTTATGATTTGTATAAAGTGCCATAAGCTATAATTATGTAATAGTATATATGCCCCTACTTATGAATTGGTATTCAAAAGTTAAACAGAGCTATGAAAACATTTTAAAATACACACATTCGTTCATACTTATATTATTTTACCAAATAAAAAGTTTTTAAAAAATTGTATGGCTCAAGTTAGTTAAATGAAAAGAAAAAAGATGAGTTTTTTTATTTACAAGGACCTGTGAAAGGGTTCTGGACTGGTGTGTGTAGGAGTACTATAATGTTTACAGTATTTTCTGTTCACTGTTTGGATATTGGCGGTTTATAGCCAGCATCTCACACTCTGTGACTACATCCAAAACTCTCTTCTTGGCAATAACTTGAAGATCAGGAGGCAAGGTTTTAACTGTCTCCGCCATGCTGATGAAAAAATGTGCTATGGCGTCTGTTGGCAATGAAATAGGGTTTATTTGGTTTCTTTCCAAATACTGACTTAGTACGCTCGCAACAGATAAGGCTTCAGGGGATTTTTTCTTATGTTTTTTGCGAGGTCTGGTGCATTCAGAAGATGTTGATGGTGTAGGTGTAGGTGTAGGCGAAGTGAATATTTCATTTCCTATATCGACTTCACTTTCTGTGTTTTCGGCATCTGAATGCAAACTGACACCTTTTTCATCAACAAATACTTGAGCAAAATAAGATGAATGATCCTTGATTGGCGCTAGGTATGGATGGAGAAAATTCATTTCTTGCTGGAACTTCCATGGTCTTATTGATTTCCCCCCTTCGCTTCCACTCCGCGCCCTATGTGATATTGCTTTCCTGTAGCATTCTCTTAGGTTCCTCCACTTCACTTTGCAAACAGCCGCTACAAAATACATAAATTGATTTTTAAACAAATTATTTTGTTTACAAAATAACACTAAAATAACACAATAGCACAAACCCATTAAATTTGTTAAAAAATAATATAATGATTACCTAAATTAATTATTGCAATAACATCAACAATAACATCCTTCACTTATCTGGAATTTCTTATTCAATAATTTTATTAAAGAATCATATAAGTAAATATATCAATAAGATACCCTTCCTGGAAACTGTTGGAGTGAATCTTAATTAGAACAATTTAATGTTGAATCAACTGAAAGGCTTAGAAAAATAATATATATTATGACATAATTTGTTACTATAAATTAGAGTTGGCTCAAATCCACTCGTTTACGAATTGAAGAATCTCAAATCTGAACCTTCAAACTTTTGAATGCGGAATTTGAATCTGAATCTTGGATAAAATTATGAACCTAAGAGGATATAGAAAGATAATGAAAAAATAGAAACTAAATGTTTAAAAAAAACTATTAAAATCCATTTATCATAACATTCATACATTCATTTAAGTGTTAAATCAATGGTCTGGGGGCTAATGGTTGAGCTTGTACTATAATTATCTTGGTTCTGAACCACCATAAGGATTTGAGTTTTAAATTCAATATTTTCTTGAATCCTTAAATCTTGAATATCCTCAAGGATTTAAGGATTTGAGGGTTACATCCCTACTATAAATTATTTGCTTTAATAAAACATTAATATTTTTAGTTGGGTGAAACCTTGGTTCTTTTACATGTACCTTACTTCTGGGAACAGCTTTAAAACCTTTGCTTGACAGTCAACTGTAGTCAATTCATTGTTTAAGAGAAATGTCATGTGTTACGGAAAAGTCTTACCTCCTATAGTAATGGCTTAACCAACTAATGAAATGTGGAGTTAAAATTAAGCTGGCTTTGAAGAACGTTGGCAGTTTACTTAATGTATTGGAGCGCAAGACGGTAAACATGTTGCACTAAGGTACCTGGAAAAACTGGTTCAATGTATTTTGACCATGAAAAGTACTTTTCAATAGTTTTGTTAACACTGGTTGACTCAAAATTATAAATTAATAACCATAGATACCCGCTTCGGTGACGGCATGGTCTAAGGTGCTACTCTCGCAGTAGACTAGACTGCCAATGACGAGGAGATCGAGGTTTGAATCTTGGTCGGGTGTTATGAGGGTGGTTTTCCCCGAAATGGTTTTCCATTCTCTCTCCGCACAAACACTTCAATACACTTCCAATAAATATACCCTACCTCATCTCTAAAACTATTAGCGTAATTAGTACATAAGCGTATAACCTGACGAGGTAGTAAGAAAAATATAAATGTGGGTGCATATAGTCACAGATAAAGAGTTTCCTTTAAAAAAAGTTATTTAATGTGACCTTATGCAAGAGCACACTAAGCACTCTCCACAAAAAAAGAATTTTTGATTTTGATTAAGGAGAGTACACAATGTAATTGAAAATACTTTTGGCCAATTAAATCAGAAATTTAGAATATTCAAGATACATCTTCAGCAGACTCCTGGCCATATTCTATTATTTATGAATCAAATGATTATATCAGGACATTATAATTTCTACGAGTGGGAGAGAAAGAGCCAATCAATTTTCCTGGAAAAGGTACTTTCACATAACTTCCAGGTTGTTTTTTTACATGCCACAATTGAAATGGGACTGACAGCTTTATGTCCTCTACAAAGGAAGGTATACTAAAAGATTTTTGCTGCTAGAAAAAAATCCGTCCATCCTGCTCGAATATGAACCCACGAACATCAGGTTCTGAGATGAGCACTTTACTCCAAGACCATGAGGTCGACCATTTATTTGATAAAAGAATGAACCATATCAATAGTCACATATTCTAAGGCGCCATTCTCACAACATACAGAATGTTGGTGACAGAAAAATCGGCGTTTTAATTCCAAATCATGTATGCCAAGGGTATTATTTCCTAATGGTTTCCCACTTTCTTTACACATAAATTGTGAATTATATCTCCACTTTATTCTACCTTTCTCATCCCTACACCATTTGTATAAATTAAAAAGATGGGATGCTCAAAATTTTCGATTCCTATGGTATCTGAGAGAGTTCAGATTCATAAAACTATCAAAAAGGTATCTTGAATACAATAATGAAGACCTTGACTTCAAATAACAGTTTTAAGTAATTGATAAAAAAAAATTATATAGACTTGTGAAGTTGGAAGAATAACAAAATCACAAAAAAAAGACAAAAATACATCAATATAATTTATTTTCTAAAAAAAAAGTTTTCACTTTGTTGTTTATGACATAATAGATATGACAAACAAAATAGAATTTGTCAGTGGCCTTAAAAACTTTTTTCGACTATATTTTTAATATTTACAGTTTAAATTAAATTGTACATAACATACTGTATTTAAAAATTAGAGGATTCAAATTTGGATTCGACCCATCTCTAGTAAATAGGCCTACTACAGGTCTATATATAATATAATGGTGTAAATATAATATATAATTATTTAATATAAATAGGCTTTATATACATTCATACATACACACACACACACACACACACACATACACCAATAATGTTGACCTATAATATAAATATAAACAATGTACTTATGGTATGTATAATACATATACCTATATATAAATACCATACTCTATAAGTCTGTATATACTATATAGATTAATTAAAAATAAACTTAAAAGTGCCCACACTTTTGAATTAACCCAATCAGGTCATCATACTAGAGGCTCACTTAAAATATATCATGAATCTTTTAACACTGTAAACTACGGAACAAATTCAACATTAAATAAAATGACTATAGTATATAACGCAATTCCAACAGATATCACTGGTCTACCTGAACTGAAATTTTTTTAAAAACATTATAAAAATGTATGTCAGTAAGCAACTTTAAACTTAAATACCGAAATTTTGAACAGTTATTGACTTCCTTTTCTATATTTATCATTAACATAGGTCTTCAATACTATAAAATTACCTTATGTAAGAACCTCTTATTATTTTATTTCCTGTATTTACCTGCATGTATTGTTTATTTTTGTAATAATGTTTCTGCAACTTTTAACTTTTATTCTTATCTCAATGTACTTTCTTATAAATTATTTGCTACTATTATTATTTTTTTCTCATTTTTTATATGCTTATTTTTATTTATATTGTGTTTATCTTACAGTTATTGATAAAATTTATTAATAAATATTATCACACATTTTTTCAAAATTATCTTATCAGTAATATTGTACTGTTACTGCTGTCTTTCATTGTTTTTGTGTATTCATCTAAAAATTCTTTTGATTTTGATTAACCTTATTTCATGTTAAAATGTTCATAATGTCTTATTAATCTGTTAAAATTTAAACCTATGTAATACTAAAAATTCTGTAAAATCATAATCCTAGAAGTGAGCTATTGCTCTTTGGATAATGTAAGTAATTTATTGAATTAATAATAATATATATATATATATATATTGCCCTACTATAATATGGAGATATAATAAAATAGTACATAATATTACTATGTATGTAGGCCTAATATATCATATAGGTGTGTATAGTATACATATTATATGTGTATATGATACATATTATAGAGGTGTATATTATATATTCAGTACTATCATGTGTATAGTACACATACTATCGATGTATATACTATACATACCGGTACTATATGTGTGCATAGTATACTTACAATTGTTATGTATAGTACTATAAGAAAAAGGTATACATACTATAACTATGTATAGTGTAAATAGTCTATAAAGTTGTATGGAATGCATATTTTAGGTATGTGTGTAGTATATATTGTAGTTATTTATATTATATATGATATGTATTTACTATGGGATATATTTTATATAATAATATAAGTGAGTGTATAACCAGGAAAAAAATATGTATGTATAGCATATATACTATATGTGTGTGTAGAGTATGTAAATTGGTACTTTAGCTCTGTATGGGATATAGACTGTATTGCTGCATATAATATATATTATAGGTATCTGTAATAGGGGTATGTGTACATATATTATATATATATATATATAACATTCTATAGATACGCATAGTATAAGGTACATAATATAGCTATGTAATTATAGAATGCATAAATAATTATTTAATATGTATATATAAATATATATAGTACATATCATATGTTGAAATGAGATAATATACCATACAAACCAGAGTATAGGTTCGTATGGTTTAAAAAAAGCTAACGTAATAATGAAATAGTAAAACCGTTCTGGTGAGTGGTGTGTGACAGTGACACAACAGAAGAAAGAGAGGTGAAGTTAAAGAGAGAGAGAGAAGGAAGGCGTGGACCAATGATATAGCTGCAAATGCCAGTCGCTCTTCGCCGTGTCACGCCTGCGTACACAGTTGACAGCCCACAGGTCACAGGATTTTAGGCCATTGACTCTTGTTAGAGGAAATTCAAATAATAAAGCCATAGAAATCATGTTCACTTCAAGGATTATTCTAATTTAAGAGTAGTAGAGTGGCAGGACAGTATCGTGAGACGAGGGTGTTTGCACCTTAATTGTTGACTATTTTGTATCAATACGGTAATTAGCTGATATTTATTTCTCATATATGACAACATGACACACCAAATTTAATGTAACAATATACATCTTTGCTTGTGTACAAAGTGTAAGATTCAAATATAAATGTAAGAGAGCGAACCTGTTGTATTTAACTTTTTACTGATTTCTTCCCATGCATTTTCTCTCATGTTAATGTTGCTGTAGTTTTTATCATTTTTATCATACACAAGTCTGTGACTCTTTACTAAAGTAATAAGTTTTTCTTCGTCCATTACAGCTTTACTTTACAAACCACATAAACTTGAACATCTGCACGCGATATCTGACATATATTTATTGTAATATATTTTTACAACCTTGGTCAGTTGGTCGGTGACTAGTGACAACACCACACTGATCCGCTGAATGTTCTCGAGCACTGTCGAATGTCCTCGGAAACTACCGATGGCCCAAAACTTCGCCTGGCGTCGCTGTAAAATCGAAGAAAGTCTTCTCCGCGAAGAGTTATTTTCGCTTCGATTCGATTTGGGCCCTTATGGATACTTACCATATCTTTCTAGCTCATTGGTTTTACCAATAGCGTTGTACTTTTCCTACCTAGCGGAGTTGCCAATTTGTAGCTTAAAAATGGACCGTTATTTCTGCGGAAGAAGCATGCAGTATTGCTTGTATAGCATTCACTGCTGCATCCAGTGAAAGTGATCGATATAAGCCACTAAATAAAGATTTTATCTATTTGAAATATTTAATGTGCACTTTCTTAACCGACTGATTACATCCGTACACGAGAATTTTCTACGAGCGAAAAAGTCCACCAATTTGGCCGGTAGAGGTATTTTTTTTACATCCCTTTCAGGCAGTGGCGGCGAACAGATTTATGCAGGGGTCGAACGTAAAAATATCCGTGCACTGCAGGGGTTGTGGAAAATATTCATTACTTGTACATTATTAGTTTTTGATTAAGTTAACGTAAGTATCAAATGTATACATAACTACTTTTAGATTAAATGGAGATATAGTATTGCTGAACAACAATTATTTTTTAACGAATTACAAACAAAAGCTAAAAGTAACTACGAATTTTGTAACATAAATGGCATCATAGAAATAGTTCCTTTTGATAATATGCATGAGTAGGTTAGATATCCAGAGTTCATACAATCGTAGGTGTCAAGTCTTCTCACAAGCCACAGCGTAATCCAATACTAATGATATTAGAGTTTTCTCTCGTCATTTTACTTGCCCTTGAGATCTTCATTTGTTTCCCGGAAGCATTCTAAAGGTTCACTAAAAAGGTGTTTGTCAAAAACAGTACATTGATGAAAACTATCTAGTGGTTTGGAATGAAGTTTAAAATATCTAATTAGCTATGAGTTTTTTGAGAAAGTTTGATAACTTTTGCATTATTATTACTTTGGAAGGTATTATATTATTGTATGATGGAATATTATGAAAGATTTTTCTATACTAGTTTCTATTTTTTTTTATTCATTTATTTGGTACCCTCCTTTAACCGTTAAAATTAGAAAACTTGCTTTGCATAGTTACATTTTGTTGACGCTGTGGAACCAAAATCCCAGAATTATAAAGTGAGTTATTTACTCAATTTATAATTTCAAAATATTTACAATAGCCTTCATTAATTTTAAATACTGTGAGATGTAATATATATATTTTTAACTGTTATACTTTGTATGTGCAATTAACTTTTAAAATGACCTATCAAAATAAGTACCCACCCAATAATATATTGGAAATATTCCATTTTGAGGGGTCAAGGTCCCCTTTTCCCTTCTATTTCCAACCCATGCGCCTTTCCGTTTTAGTAAATTAGTAACCTAGATGGTTTGTACCACTGTTTAGCTCAGTCAAAAGCGCGTCTTCCTACTGAACAAGGGGTCCCGGGTTCGATTCATGGTATAACCTGAAAATTTATGGATGATAAAATTGGGGCCTCCTCCGATCAATCGTGTTTGCTCCAGGATTAAGTAAGTTTTTAAGTCGTGCACTGATATAATTAGTTAAGTGCTCGTTAAATACCTATAGTGAAAAAAATTACATTTTATTAGTTTCACTTGCTTTTTTTTAGCATCGTGTCTTACTACTTGGTCAGATTGTGCACCTATTTACTAATTACACTAATGTATTAGGCATGAGTAAAGCTGAGTTTAGAGGAATTGTACCTGCATCGGAGTGCAGAGAGAGTAGAAAACCATATAGGAAAAGCCACCCCTCAATACACCCGTCTGGAATTCGACCCCAATCTCTCCGTCATTGGCAGTCTAGAACTATTGATAAGGTGACGCCTTAGACCATACGGCCACCGAAGTGGGCTATTTACTTGTTCAACCTAAATAATGTAAAGTGTCCAACTCACTTTAACTTTATTGATGAGGTCTTCCAATTCTTTACGAAGTTTCACAAGTTCTGGGTCGTCCTTAGGAGGCATAATATACTTGTAGGTCTCCTAAAAGTAGACAATAGTGTTTCAAGTCAAGCAAGTCTTTTAAACTCTATACCAGGGATTCTTAAGGTGGGAGTGCACGAAACACGTAAAGGCCAGTGTTTTTATAGCAAAACATCATTTTGGTCAAAAGAAATCAAATATTTTTCTGGTAGAAACATGGGAGTTTAATTTTCTTCACGTGGTGATGTCAACAGTTGTCCTGGAATTTAATGACAACTTTTTATCGTCATTTAAAAGGTTTGCCATTTAATACAGCTATGGTTAATGACAGATATTCAACAACTGTTGATATCACCACGTGAAGAAAATTAAACTCCCATGTTTCAACTGGAGCCATATTTTATTTATTTTACCCAAAACAGTGTTTTGCTATAAAACAGAAAAATAACACTGCACTCTCGTTCCCTATACTCCCACTTTTTCCGGGGTTATGGGAACCAAATAATACGGGTACGGGACTCGAACTCTGAACATTACAAATCCCATTAGTTGTAGCAAAATCCTGATTTTTTGTTTTTATATATAGCATACTCGCTTTCGACCACCAACATTGATTGAAAGTTGGCATTCTAGAAATAATGTTTAATTGATTTATTAACGATAGAGTTCATCTAAAAAAATAGTACATCCTTTTGGATTACTGTATAATTTATCTTTACATTATTAACTAAACGGACAGTTTATGTAACAAAAAAAATTGTCAAAATAAATCAAATATTGCTCTCCTACACCAAGTAATCTCAAACGTTTTTTAATTTTTCTCCATGGGCATCACAGAATTAAACAGGACTTTTAATCTTCATTTAAAAAGTCCCTGGTCAACCTTCCCTTTGACTTGGGAGACATAGGGCCAGTTTCATAGTCAAATTTAGTACGCCTCAAGTGCGGCGCTACACTAAGTACATGACGACACCTACCTAAACCAGAATGGAATGGGCCAGTTTCCTATGTGAGAACAGCCCATTCCATTCGAGTTTAGGTAGGTGTCGTCTTGTATTTAGTGTAGCGCCACACTTGAGGTGTACTAAATTTGACTATGAAACTGGCCCTAAGCCCATTAAATTAATATTTTTTCAACTCCCCCCACCCCTCCCTTCCCAAATAAAATCCCACTGCCACTGGTTCAGGGAATGTGTTGAAGGGTTTGCTAGAAGGAAAGCAATTCTAAAACATCGGGTACGTTTCTAATGGAGGGGTGTGTTACCCCGACCATCTAAATTTACTTTTAAAAATAATTCAAAAGGTAACCCCCTTTAGGATACTAAAACGAGTATTGAATCATTATTTTTTAATGGGGAACTCTCTTGATTAACAAACGTTCGTTTAAAATAAGCATCGTTTGAGACTTTCTTTAATATTTTCAATGATATAAAAATAACGTTAACATATTTATTGAAATGGCGTATATATGTTTTACTAATATCAGTAAAACTTAATAAAAATATTACTTTTTTTTGTCATAGCAACAAAGATATTAGAGACAGTCTCCAACAATACTTATTTTAGAACATACGTGTGTTAGTCAAGAAGAGTTGATACAAATTATCCCTCTCCTTCCCCTCAAAAAAAGAGAGATTAAAAATAACTCAACACTCTCTTAAACATCTATAATATAAACACTTGTGATTATAGTATGAATTAGCAGGCTAGATTACGATTCTAGTAGGAAATACCTCCTAGAAAATACAATAACTAAATTTCGATCAACAATAAGAACACATTAGTTTATTGTTAGTGCTATTTTATAATCTAGTATTGATATCTATCGAAAGTGACAGTTACAGATTACATGACTTCACGTATGAATATAAGAAAATTGGTTATTAACTGTCAAACTAGATCCTATTTAAATCGGACTGTAGTGAATCCTTACCTTTGTAAAGTATCGTACAAGCTGTTGGTGCACGGTTCGGTGAAACTTGGCAACAGAGAAGCGCTTGTGTGGTGTTTCTGCACAGCTGGGAATGTTATCTTGTTAGGTTGGTAAATCCTATTATCACGGCTACCTGCCTCCAATACTTATTGGATTAGAAAGTCGAGTGTAGGGGGGCATTCCACGCCATTTCCAAAAGTACGCCGCGTTCGTTGGAGCAGGGTGTCTGTCACCAAGGCCGTAAACTGGTGAAAATAGGGCTAAGGGGGCACAGAACGCCCGCTGCAGCAGGAAAAGAAAATTTACGAGAATTAAATGCTTCCAGAAGCTATCTGTAGTTTAAGTTTTATGTAAAACAAATGGTGGGCCGGGATTAATAAGTGCTATAATTTGTTTAACATTTGGAACCTTAAATGGCGCCTCCTCCCTTCAAATCCGAAAATCATTACTGAGCACTTCTTAAATAAAGGTAGGGGAAGGGGGTGTTGTAACTGAAGGAGGGGATATTGTTACCCTAAAAGTATCCCCACATCGAATACATATTTCCCTCTATAGACTTATTTCACTTTTTTCTTATATTTTCGAATCTGATTCGATCAAAAACAAACTTCAAATAGCTTCTAAAGGCATTGAATCAAAATTAAAATAATCGAGTGCAGACCGTTTAGTCTCCTAAAGACACCAAAATAAATAAATAAAAATCATGTGAAGTAAGACCACTCTAAACATATTCTAGCGAAAATGAAGTATTCGTTGTATAACTAACTCAAGATGATCTTGTCGAGGCGAGGCCCGATCTGCTGAGGTTTCTTCATCCTAAAGGAAGGCTAAAACTAGGAGGGTATGAGTTATTTCGGAGCTCACTATAACTTCCGTCGCAGCCACCAATAGCTCTTTCTTAAGAGCCTGGACATAAACCGACACCATATAATATGAACTACATCTGCTAAGAAATACCAATGTCAGACAGTATAGACAACTCGTGAGACAGGCGTGTTTGGCGGACAGCAGGCATGTCTCCTGCCAGGGGATTTAATCATGAACAGTTGTAGTTTCCTGAGATTATGCTAATACGTGCACGAGCACGGGGGCGAGGAAGTTTTTGTCACGACTTAGTTTAGTCAGATGGATATGGAAACAACATTTTAAAAAAATTAAATAATAAAATGTAGAATACAAAACATTAGTGATAAAGTCTAACTTCTAAAATTGACACCATCGGTCAAAAGGTATAGTTACAGAGTTCATGGCTTGGTGTGTGTGTGTGTGTATGTGTGTGTGTGTGTGTGTGTGTCTAGTATCATTTTGGACTGTTAGATAAGGTTGTTTCCAAAACGATTCAACAAGATTTTTTTTATCTGTATACACGTACTGTACCTCCTAGCTTCTTGTATCTCTCTCTCTATCTCTCTCGGCCCATTTTATGAGCCATCACAAGATTTACACAAGCATTTTCTCATGGAGTTGTCATTTATAAAATGAAATATTTATAACCCATTTGGTCATTTATTTATTCACTCAATATACTGGATTGTCTATGATGGTGAGGTCAGAGAGAGTTCGAATCCCTGTTATATGTATTGAGGATGTTTTTCTCTCAGTTGTTTCTCACTCTCCTTCCAGTGTGAATGTGCCATGAAATTCTTAACGTTAATGTTTATAAAATAAAAAAATAATAGTTTAATTCAATAAGGACTAGACTTTTTTTTAAGAAAATATAATAAAAATGTCTGAAATTTTTAATATATTTATTTCCCGGATAATTGAATAGCTTATAATCAAATAGTTGAGTAATTTTATTGATGAGGAACTTGAACTTTTTCATTTCTTACACAAAATTTCAATTCGTGGTCAAATAGAGGACAAACACACGCATTTCCTGTTCAACTGAGAAAAGTCTCTCTGATCATGCGCCTGACTGATTCTCCTGTAGTGTCACCATTTTTAACGTTCAGTGTGGCGCAAGGAACTCTTGACAAAGAACAGTGTGCCTTCATAAAAAAAAGAAAGATTGAGAGCCATTGGTCTATCAGCTCCACACAACATGCGTTATTCATTCGTCCACGATTATTCAACGTTCGCTATGAATCACGCAAGTTTGGATATCATATTTGTGTTCATGTGCGAATATTTGTCATGCTTAGCGAGTAACGAACATTATTCCGCCTAGAGTCGATAAACTATACTTCATTCACGGTAGGAGTTTACCTCTGAAAGGTATTTTTTCCTACCAATATCCTACTATATAATAGATTTCTGGTAGGGCCTTTCAGAGGTAAACTCCTACCGTGAACGAACTTTAGCTACCACACATCACAGTGAAGGAATAATCGCCTGAGAACATGTTGGTGCACGCATCCACACTTCGTTAACGAAAATTTTGCTGTAGTTCTGTTACTGAATTCAAGAAAATCAAGGTTTGACTGCATTATTTCAGTATTAAAAAGCAAAACAAATTCACTTATTTCATCTTTTCGAATGATTTTAAAATAGAAAAAAAAATCAATCAATTAAACCAGAAGCGGGTGCAGATGAGATATTTAACTAAATCCCAACTGGTTTGCTTCCAAGTTCATGGAAATAAAGTTTTCCTACATTATACCACTACAATAAATACAGAGGTAGGGTGGATACAATTTTACACAATCATTTATAACATTTAAAAAAAATTTACTTAATAAGCTTACATATTCTATTCTATAGGATCATTTGACTTTCTCATCGTGTGCCAGTATTTTCGTCCACGTATAACGATTATACCGATTACGAGAATATTGGGGTTCGAATCCCGAGTAGGGTGTACCGAAGGGTTGTATACCCAAATATTTTTCCAGTCTCTCTCCATGTAAATCCAGGTAATGTAATATTTAATCTAAATTCAACCTTACTCATCTCCAAATGGTTGGTAAAACGTGGTGACAAAAAAAAAATTAAAGACTGACAGGGTTGACTCAGATCTTTCCCAGTGGCTGGAGACTCGGGAAAGGAGTTTTCACAAATCATGATTTTCGCCGGTTTGTCCCCGTCCTATCACCAGGAGAATACTAGATTTAATTTCCTTGAAATCTTCTTTTTATCCCCTCGCCACCCTAAAAAGGTTGCATTTATTCTATATATCCTCTTAATTTCTAACTTATAGATTAGGTTAAATACCCTTTGTGTTGTACGTATTAAAAAAATTGTTGGTATGACCATGAAAATATCATGGAAATTACCGAACAGCGCTTGTTTCAAAAACTATTATCTTTTCGTTTCTAAAGAATACAATCCCAACTGGTTTGCTTCCAAGTTCATGGAAATAAAGTTTTCCTACATTATACCACTACAATAAATACAGAGGTAGGGTGGATGCAATTTTACACAATCATTTATAACATTTTTTTAAAATTTTTACTTAACAAGCTTACATATTCTATTCTATAGGATCATTTGACTGTCTCATCGTGTGCCAGTATTTTCGTCCACGAATAACGATTATAGAGTTTTGTGTGGACAGAGTATGTGTCAATTAATTTCAAATAAACATTCGGTTACGAACATTCATGAAAAATATAACGAATATTTGTCGCGACAAGTGTGGAACCACCATATGGGTTCACTCTTGTAATGGACTGGACTGCCGATTACGAGAATATTGGGGTTCGAATCCCGATTAGGGTGTACCGAAGGGTTGTATACCCAAATATTTTTCCAGTCTCTCTCCATGTAAATCCAGGTAATGTAATACTTAATCTAAATTCAACCTTACTCATCTCCAAATGGTTGGTAAAACGTGGTGACAAAAAAAAATTAAGACTGACAGGGTTGACTCAGATCTTTCCCAGTGGCTGGAGACTCGGGAAAGGAGTTTTCACAAATCATGATTTTCACCGGTTTGTCCCCGTCCTATCACCAGGAGAATACTAGATTTAATTTCCTTGAAATCTTCTTTTTATCCCCTCACCACCCTAAAAATATTGCATTTATTCTAGATACCCTCTTAATTTCTAACTCATAGATTAGGTTAAATACCCTTTGTGTTGTACGTATTAAGAAATTGTTTTGTATGACCATGAAAATATCATGGAAATTACCGAACAGCGCTTGTTTCAAAAACTATTATCTTTTCGTTTCTAAAGAATACAATAGTTATCCAAAGTTTGAATTTTTTTTTTAACTGATGAACACAGTCTTAAAACCAAAAGTATTATTCATCGTCACTGACCAATAATTAATCACTTGCCTTCCTTACAATTCGAAGGCGCTCTAAAGAGCAAAAAAAACGAATCAGTGCATCAAAAATCAATTTTCGAATATCAGGGCAAACTTTCTCCTTCTGTGTCAGTATTTGTAAATCGTCTACTACGGTTCATTTCGCCCGAGAGGCGTGTGAAACTGTAAAAGGTACTCGTGAAAAGAGAGGGGGGGCGGTAAAAAAAATTACAAAACAAACGATGTGGCATGAACGTTTATTTCCGCTGCTAAAAATGTTGATGACCGAGTTAGCGCGGAATGGTACCGTTAGTGGCAAGATAAGTGATTCGGTTGCTTGAAGGTGAGCTTCGTTTGCTCTTTCAGTGCTCTGCGGAGGCAAGAATAACTAATTATAATCTACTCGACAGCTACGAGGGCTCACAGTGTCATCAAAACGGACAAACAATGTGGCAACAATGGATTCTGGTGGTCACTCATCTTACAGGTATGGCCCGTCACATTGTTCAAAATTTAAGTTTATCCTATCAAAACGAGTGCTTAGAGGGGTCNCTGGATTATTTTTTTTTAAACTGAGTTAGAAGAAGTATAATGAAGAGGTTTATTTCCTGTCCATTTGAAGTAAAGAAAATCAACGAGTACTTATGATAGTACTGAATGAGTACTAATATAGTCAGACGCCATTTTTAAGTACCAAATATTATTATTGATTCTTTATCATATATTATCTGTTATAAATAATTAATTCAATATAAATTGACATTTACATTATATATTAAAAAACCATACAACAAAATAATTATTTATTTGCTTATTTATTTATAAATTACGTCACAGTTTCATAGAAAATGTCAAATTCCACACGACAAAGAAAATATGACCTTTCATATGTTTTATAATACTTACAAACTTTGACCAATTGTTGCACCTTACGGTTACTTTAGACATTACTTTAGACAACTATAAAGTACCAACAGGTCTGCTGATAAGTAAATCGTTCTTACATTATTCCAAATCTTGTGGGACTCACGAGTCCTGTCAGTAAATAAAGAGAGAGGCAAACAAACAGTTTTTGAAAATACTAACATCTATATTTAACACAACTGGGGAAAGTGCGTGGCTTACAGTGTAGTTACACTCTTAAAATGACCACGCCTTGCTAATTCCGGGATTCAAACCTCGGCTTTGTCACCAACCCTCCATTATCTTGCGAATTCCGTAATGTGTGCAATTAAGACATATGTGATAAAGCAGTAATTTTATTCGTTAACTGTGTTGACTGCGTAGAGCACGAACGGGTGGTAAGACGCAGTGCTAATAATAATAATAATTGTGTTGAAAAATTGATCGCCTTGAGTTTACTTAGATGAAACCAAACAAGTTAATCTGGTTAACCTCCTCTTAATAATCGTACAAGCTAACTACATTATATTGCAACAAGGGGGTAGCAATTAGGAAGCTAGAATTAAATGTAAATTCACCCGAATTTGGATATAGGGAGAGTGGTTAAGTACATCTTGAAATCATAAGCAGATCATCAAGTTTCTCAAGCCTTCCCGTAGCCCGGAAACTGTATACAAGAGAGCTTGACGTTTATTCCGCGTGCTTACCGAACAATGTAACACGTATGTTATTCTAAAGATAATTTTCAAAGTCTATTCTCACTATTGTCTATTTATAAGCCACAATTAAAACTGTTATAAATTAATTTTACGAATAAAATTATTATATTTTGTTTTATGAATCAATATTATAGATTGAAAAAATTAATGGCTATTAATTTATACAATATTCGCTATATGTATGTTAATATGTTTCAAAACAATAATTAGTGAAAGAATCATAATTATTATAGTGAATCCAGCCGAGATATAAACCCACTCTTATTAATCTGTTTATGTTTATACTATGAAGATAGATGATCTTACAAACAAAATCAGAGTTGAGTGAATAATGATTGTCCTATCCTTGTATCTAACGATTCATTTGTTTCTACCCACTTCGGTGGCCACGTGGTCTAACGCGCTACTCTCATGTTGAGCTAGACTAGCGAGGACGGGGTGATCAGCGATTGATCCCAGTTGGGTGCACTGGGAGAGGTTTTCTAAATGGTTTTCCACTCTCCTTCAACGCAAACGCAGATCCACTTCTTCTAAATTAAACCTTCCCAATTCCTAACACATTAGCGTAATTTGTACTTACGTGTATAACCCGGACGGGTCGTAAGATGCGGTGCTAAATAATAATAATAATAATATAATAATTATAATAAAACCTACAAGGTTATAATTACAATTTGAAACAAAATTATAAAAAAATTAAACTATTGTTGAAAGTTGACACGTAGTTTAGTGTAACATAACAATTATGTGGATGTGATTAATATATAGGGAGTATAGGGTGCGCACCCTAGACGGTTGTGCTAAGGGTGTTTTTTCCTAGGTGTTTCTCCACTCTAGCTCCACGCAAAGGCGACACCTTCTCTAAATTCGTGTATAACTATGCATAGCTATACACTAATTTAGAGAAGGTGTCGCCTTTGCGTGGAGCTAAATTAGTATATATATATATATACTATATATGTATGTATATGCTAAATTAGTATATATATACTATATATGTATGTATATATACATATATATACTAATTTAGAGAAGGTGTCGCCTTTGCGTGGAGCTAGATATATATATTAAAAAAGGATGAGTAAAAGGTGATATTGTGTATTGTTTGTTGGTGTCACTTAGGTCACATAGNAGAAGGTGTCGCCTTTGCGTGGAGCTAAATTAGTATATATATATATATACTATATATGTATGTATATATACATATATATATATACTAATTTAGAGAAGGTGTCGCCTTTGCGTGGAGCTAGATATATATATTAAAAAAGGACGAGAAAAGGTGATATTGTGTATTGTTTGTTGGTGTCACTTAGGTCACATAGTCCTCCTGAACACTCTGGAAGAATGTGAGCTCCAGTCACACGGGGAGACATGTGCTGACCTCATCATATCCCAAGAACAGGAGCAGGGAGTCGGGGAGATAGCACACGCCTACCTCGAGCAGTACAACAAGCAAAGTCACGTGCCGTCTCTCAACCGAGGTAACATCTGTAGATATGGGGAAGATGGGAAAACATTCTCCTTTAGTTTTACCGCAGAGGAAACGTCCAACTATCTAAATAGAACGAATGCAATAGATATATCCCAAGCCTTAAATAAAGTCTTACTCACCTCGGTGATGTAGTTAGCTAACGCGCTAGCTTTCTGTTGAGCTATACTGCCAAGATCGAGGTTCAAATCTCGCTTAGGTGAACTGGGGTGGTTTTTCTAAATGGTTTTCCACGCTCCCTCTAAGCAAATGCAGATTCACTTCTTCTGTATCCAACCTTTCAAATTCCTAACCCATTAACATAATTAGTACCTAAGCGTATAGCCCAAACGGGTAGTAAGACGCGGTGCTAAGTTTTACCCTAAGGTGCGGCCGAAGCGAGCGCGAGTATTTTTACGGTCTTTATAGAATTTGAATTTTTTGGCCAAAAAAGCTAATACTTCTTCAGTAGTAGCAAAATAGAGTTTAATTTTCTTCACATGCTAATATCAACCGATCTTGAATATCTGTCAAGGGTTTCCTGGAATTTTGTCAAAACATTTTCTCTTTATTGAAAAAGTTTTGACAAAATTTTAGGACAACCTTGACAGATATTCAAGATCTGTTGATATTAGAATGTGAAGAAAATTAAACCCCCTTTGGCTTGGTGGTTTAAGTCCTTCAAAACATTTTTTTTTTTTGAAATTATCCCCTCTTAACTAAAAAAGTTCCTCCACTGCTGCTCAAATGCATTCATGTGGACATATTTTTAGAAACACAATGTGATTATAAAGTACTAGCAACTGACATTTTATAAGTGAAAATACATTTAAATGTCAATGATATTATTAAAAAACTCCCTTCCAATACGCACTCTTTCATAAATACTTATAACAATTTGAATGATTATGAAACACTATATTTTATACACGCCCGTAAAGTCCCTCCCCCCCCTTCCCAATTTTAAGATTTTAATTTTTTATGATTACAATAATTTTTGTTTCACTGTAAACCTATCATTTTTGGGCCTATCAAAACGGAACAAACGAAATTTTTGCGTAACGATCCGGAACAAACTAAGAACAAACGATTGCAATAATAAAAACCTATTTTTAAAGTTGTGGGAAGGGGGAGAGAAACACCATGAACGTACCTTAGACTATGTTTATCTCTTTTTAATTTATAATAACGTTTATTTCTTGTTTATTAAATATATATTTTATAGCTATTAACAAACATATAAAAAGATGTAACTTTAATTATTTCAAATTAGTTGAAAAATGAGTTCTAGATACAGATATCGAACTCGGGACCTTTAACTTGACACGCAACAATTTCCATCTGGTGTGAAATGCAAATTTATTGAAGTTTTACTCCAAAAGCTTTTAAGAAATAACAAATATGAACTTTTATGTAAAATTGCAAACATTGTTGAAGTTCCCTAACAATGCAATCTTTTTGTTAGCTGTTAATATTCAAATAGTTTTCGAATAAATAAAATTATAGCAATACTTCTAAGCTCGTAGTCACAGCTATTTCAAAATTTTACAATAAGAAAACTGTAAAATAAAATATAATATAGTAGCTGTACTCGTTAACTAATATATTACATTATTAGATAAATAATTTAATACATCTAATAAGGTCAGCAGTAGTTTCAATCTTTGTGAAACGGAAGTGCTTATTGACAAAAATACTTGTGCATTTTGAAAAATTAGACTCTAATTTAACGTATTCTTGTATTTCTAAGTGTGTTTTATTTATTGTTAGCGTGTGTATATTATTATTTAAAATCATAAAGCCCGCGTTTCATTTACAAGTTTTCCTTTTCGCCACTTGCCACAGCACCAGTTGTGTGGTCCATGAAGTTTTTTTAATTTTTATTTGTTTAATCGTTTATGGTTAGAATGCGCGTGAGAAAAGGATGTTGTAGGAAGAAAATGAGATGAAACTTGAGATAAGTTCAATAAGTTGAGTTCAGAGGTTCGAGAATGGTTTAAGTGTGTTAGTAAGAAAGGATAGAATTAAAATTTGCTGGAAGTTAGTGGAATCGAGCAATAATCATGAAGTTACACTATCTAGATTTAATTTTGTTTGTGTTGTACTTTGTCACATTCAACGAAGCATCATCATCTTTAAATGAGAGGGACAAAAAGGGTAAGATAAAACTGTGTGGTTAACAAATCTTTTAACATATATCTTAATTTCGAATCGTAGGAAAGTATTTTTTATTTTAAACATCCATTATTGACCATCCTCTTTTTTTTGTTAAAGTTTTGGCGGTGACAGTTGTAATTGGAATATTAAAGATCAAAGGATTTGGGTCTAATTTATTAGGTGGGGTGGGTTTAAAAGAGAAGGGGATGCAATCAAGTTCCACACTTAGGCCTATGCCTTTATGCTTAGGTTTTCTATTATCTGAGGGACTAAACTCAAAAGGTTTTAAAGCTTCTTCTATAATTTTTGTAAGGCTCAGGCCTGTCATCTTGCACAAAGAATTAAAACTCACCCCCATAGCAACTACCACTTCCCCCCCCTTCCACCCCTCTACATGAAAACATGAAAAGACAGACCAGGGTTTTCAACGACTTGCATGTTTTTATGTAGGCCTATTAATTTAAAAAAATATACAACTTTCATTTACAATAGTCATAATAATATTTTTCTTATTGGTAATACCACAAATTTCCTTTAATACGATTGTCTCAGTTGAGCATAGGGCCTACTAATCTCAATTTATAAAAGTCAACGTGTGATTTTTGTGTCGTATTTCCACCCCTCCATTGCATGTCTTCAGCCAAAATTGAGTCATGGTGACGCACATGCGCAGAACTTCGATTATGTTATAGGACCGAGTATGTATCAATATATTTTAATGGCTTGATGCTAAAACTGAAAAACTGCCTTACAAAGGGGGCATAAGATTTTTTTACCCTGGGCCTAACATTTTCTTAAAACAACCCTGACTGTAGGCCTACTGGTTGGTGTAGTTTGGCGTCTTTTTAGTGGGCCAATATGATCTCAACAAACACAAGTTCATAATTAATTATTCAACTCTTTGTTAAAAAAATAAAATTCAACCACAATTTAAAACCCTCATTGAATGTGGAAAAACTAATACTAGTCCCCTATTACATACAAAACAGTTGACTTTTTCTTTGTCTATCACCTTGGTCAGTCAAAATTGATTAGTAAGGAGGTGATGTTACTCAACTGAACCTGATCAATGTCTTGTCTTACCCTTCACCCCTTTGTACACTATTTCTTTTAGGGCCTATTTAATTAGGCTTATAAGTTTTAAATGAAACAACCTTGTAGCTACAAATTGATTAAAGTTCTTAGTGAATATCTTGTTCTCAGGATTGCTTGGGTAAGTAGAGATCATTGCACTCTTCTAACCTTAACAAAAATAATCTTAAAATGTTTCCTGGCTAATAATGGAGTGTGATAAATTATTCTAGTACTATGTTTTTGACCATTGTCTGGGTTTATGTCTCTTCTCATAAAACTTTAGAATTAATTGTCAGATTTTGTCTACAAAATTCGAGTAAAATATTTCCAAAAACATATTTTAAAAGAGTGTCCAAATTTTGCCAATTATTGAAAATTATCTAGGCCCTAAACATTTCAACCCATTTCAACTAAAATATATGCTCATACTGGTACCCTAGTTTTTTAATAACAACATTGTTTGACCTAAAATAAGTTGACTGCACATACTTGATCATAATATTATCTTGGCAAAAATTGTTCAAATGTTCACTGAACCAACATTTATAAAAAATGGTAACCAAATAGTTTTTATTTCAATCAGAACTGCTATCAATGTTTTATTTAAATTCATATTACTGGCACTTAAATAATAAAGCACTGAAATTGGTATGCTACAAATAGATGTGGTAGGCCCTATAGTGGGGGAAAAAATTAACATAAATTTTAATCTCTTTTTTGAATATGTAGGGAGGGGCCTAGTCTACACCAAGTAGGCCTACAATAAATATTTTTGAAAAAAAAAATTGACTAAATTTATTATAATTAGCTACGGGTCAGTCTAAGTTACATACACTTAACTTTGAATATAATTATTATATTAAAAAAAATACTTTTTTCATTCTAAATGTTAGTATTCCAACCAAGAATGAAACATATAAAAAATTGTTAAAATTTGATAACTTAGTAGCCTCACAATTTCTTATCGCCTATTTTAATAAGCAATAAAAATAGTTGCTACTACTAAGCTAAAAGAAAATATATAAGTTACCTATTAGATACCAGTTTAAAATTATATTTTTCATATAATAAAACATATATCATGTATTACTTCTTCTAATAGAAGAAAAAGTGGGTACTATAAACTCATAAAGCCCCAAGATCTAATGAGTTTCTAAGATTGGAGTGAAGCATATTAAAAAAAACCTAGATAATTATAAGAGTAGAATTCGATAAAATAAATGGTTAAATTTATAATGTAACTCTCCACGAGTTCATTTTTCACTTATGTCAGAAATTAAATGGTAAATTCTTATAAACTTATTTTCTTGGTAACCAGACTGGTTGCTTGTTATAAGGCACGTACACTATGGGCACTCTGTTCCCATAAAACTTGCACCTCCTATTTACAGATTATTATTGATAGATCATGAACAAGAGCAACACATTTACCTCCACAGTTACCCGCCAAAGATATTATCAGGGTCCTCAAATATGTTGTCTCTCACACATCCGGCTATTCTTACAGTTTTCATTGGGTCAACTTTTTATTAGAACAGAGTATAAACTGCCTACTTATTTATCTCTTTTGTTTTGCTCTCTTTTAAAGTTCATCTGTGGTGGTGACATAAGTCACCATTATGTACATCTTCTTGTCTCTCTCCTTCACCACACAGCAGCCACTCTGTCCTTGTCTTGCAATGACTCCTTTTATTTCCCCCTTTTTAGCAGCATGTATGTGCACACTTTTATTTATATTTTACACCACATGCTCATATATGCTGCTGTTTAAAGATTTAGGCAGCTCATTTAGTGTATCACAGATGTGCAGGGCTGTCCAAAGTACAATCCAGCTTTCATAGTAAAGGCCTTTAGAAAATACAAACATATTTTTTTTATGACATTGATAACAGTTTACTATCTTAATAAAGATATTTTATAAGTATTTATAATATTTATTAGAAGTGACAACTTCAGATCACATGACCTGATATATGATTGGAGTGAAAGTAGATCTATATTGGATTCTGCTAGATTTAACAGTTACAAAAGTTACTACAACTGCTTTTTTTCCCTCTCTTTTTTTACGGTTTGATCTTGTCGTGTTGTTTTTATTCTTGAAGCAGAACTGAACGTTATGCTTCCTAAACACAGGTTAATATGTACAAACACAAATTTGCCCTAACAACAGTTATTTAGCACAGTTAGTTTACACCCCAAGTAAAATCTTACATTAGCCTAACTTACATTTATATTTGTTGGAGTCTATGGTCGCAGCGATGCTGATAGAATAAATATGAAAAACCTAAGTCATGGAAGAAATCCTGAAAAGCTCAGTGGTAGGGAATTGGTACACTAATCCAAGAATACCAGGTTCGATTCCCGTGTCCAGATGTAAATTTTCAAATGATGGCAAAACTATCATAGACCTACTTGTTAAATCAGTTACATAACTTTAAACATAACTTTTTTTATTTAGCATTGCATCTTATTGCCTGTTTGCATACTATCTATGTACACACTTGTTAATCAATGAACATTTAAACATCTTAATTTTGTGTAGATATATTAAGTGTTTAAATATTACTGGCTTAACATTTTATTTATTTCATGGCAGTGCTTCCCAAACTTCTGTATTTTACATACTCATTTCAGGACCCCTCGGTACTCCTTGCCAGCTCTTTAAAAATACTGTTCTCCTGTAAAGTATAAACGGCCATTCCATATTTTAATAAAGCCTAAGTGGTAAACTAAACCAAGCTGTTACATACGGAAAGAAAGGCTTATAAGTGTCCATGACATCACATCAAAACCTGCATTAATTTTTTTAGCAAGCTTACTATTACTATCAAACCATATTTTATAATTATTAGAAGTTGGTTGTGCATCGCAACCCCCCTGAATACTTTGCGTACTTCTATAGCTACATGTACCACAGTTTGGAAAAACACTTATTTTTATCTTTTTTATTTGATGGCCAATGGTTTTCTGAGCAAAAAAAAATATCTAAACATAACATGTGTGATCTATTTTCAGACTTTTTGCTTGTGACTGTGGCAACCAATCAAACTGATGGCTACAAAAGGTTCATCAGGTCAGCAAAAGTATACAATATCCCAGTCAAGGTACCTATATAAAATCAAATCTTGGTAGTCTATAATAGTGATCTTGATTAAAAAATTTGTTTGCAGACATTACAAATGTTCTAGTTTAATTCACAAAGTTAATTAGCATTATTTTTACATGACTAATCTAATATTAATATGCTTATTTGTAACTATATGGCATTAGGAACTCAAAAGTTTACTGTCGCACTTATAAAGTACACCATCCATCTCTATATCTTGAGCTACTTCTATCCAGTCCACTTCATTACACCCTGTTCCTATCTTGAGCTAGTTCCATCCAAACCACCTTAGGGATCATCATATACAAAATCTGTGAAACGATTCCTTTTGACAATGATTTGTGTAACCATACCAAACCAATTTTAATATTTTTTCGAAAGGATGTGCCTAAAAATTTTAAAGTTTTCAAATATTCAGAGTGAAAGTCACAATTTAAGCAAACAACAATTCATTTCAACAGCGATTTCTTAATTTCTACCAAAGACATTTTAGTTATTTTCTTTTAAA
Source organism: Timema californicum (assembly GCA_902141385.1). Lineage (NCBI taxonomy): Eukaryota > Metazoa > Arthropoda > Insecta > Phasmatodea > Timematidae > Timema > Timema californicum. The sequence goes on along the minus strand of CABFOW010001128.1, from coordinate 100,840 downwards.
TAAAAGCATTTTCTTTGAGGATTATTCTATCAAAATGTACAAACTTTATTTATACCCTGATTTTGGTTGGAAGAACAGTAGAGAAAATCAAAACATATTTCTTTGTGACCAACATTGATGATAACTATTTCTTATATTATATGTGTTATTTGATAGGTATTGATAATATCTATCAAAAGTAACATCTGCAGATCACATGACTTTATGTATGAATATATTAACATTGTTTTAGTAACTTTAGTAACTAACTTCTACTGTTCTTCCTACCATAATCATACTATAGCAACGGTGCATTGTGTATATAATGTATGGTAGTAAGTAATGTATTGATATTATTATGTTGGAGCTCCTAATGTCATAAGAGAATGGCTGAAGTCTCTAAAAAATATTATTGCGCTGTATATTTGGACAAAATTCTGGGCTTTACTACAAACCATGTGATATGAATAAGCAATAAAGTTGATTTGCTTAATTTTTCTCACAAGTATGACTCCTTATGAATATCTTATCACTAGCAGGGTGTGCACTATCACTATTAACTCTCACTCAGTAGGAGTTTACATTTAAATCAATTTTGTTCAAATCTGCTTCGGTGGCTGCATGGTCTAAGCAATCACTCTTGCAGCGGACTAGACTGCCCATGACGGGGAGCTCAGGTGTACTGAGGGTGGTTTTTTCTAAATGGTTTTCCACTCTGCTTCCACACAAAAGCTGGTAAACTTCCTTTAAATTCAATATTCCTAATCCCTAACAGATTATAGTAATTAGTACATAGGTGTATAACCTGCTGGCCAAGTAAGGTGCAGTTAAGGAGGAAAAAAGAAAATTTTGTTTTAACTTTAGATTTATATGTTAATTGGTTATACACCAAGACCAAATCATGATTTTGATTCTATCCCTAAAGTTAACGATAATTTACTGATATATATTTTTGAAAAATCAATAATCTTTTTAAATGTCTCTAATTATTTTGTTCAAAATAGGAATCTGGGCTGTGTTCGACACGATAATTAAGAATGTATGTTTGTTTTTATAAAATATCATTTGAGTACATAGTTTACAGATTACTAATTTCGGATTTTTTTTAACTGGTTCTAGCACTTTTGCTAAAAATTATTCATATCTAAAGAATGTGTCATAGGATTATCAAAATATGTGTTTGATTTTATGAATAAAACATGTGAAGGGGTAATTTACTGATACTCCATTTTAAAAAATATGTACGATTGTGCCATACCGTTTATTTTTCAGGTTCTGGGCATGGGTGAGAAATGGAAAGGAGGGGATATTAGAAACGGTGCCGCTGGAGGGTTCAAAGTGAATCTTTTGAAAAAGGAGTTAGCGAAATTTCAAAATGATAAGGAGAAAATAATACTATTCACAGACAGGTAGGTTAAAGTCGGGTAATGTGGAATAAAGCAACGTTATACAATTAAGTATAGCCTTATATGAAAGATGAAGCCATCACAGACTGCCTTAAAATATGAATAAAGAATGAACCTGAGAATGGGAAGATCCCTGGGTAGCTTAGTGGTAGAGCATTTGTGTGCCAAGCCCAAGTTCCCATATGTTCAATTTAAGATCCCATTTTAACAAAATAATGTAAAATTGAAAACTTCAACTCAACTTCAACCTATTATTTCACTTGATATAATATGTTAGATAATGCACGCACTTAGTAGACAAAGATCTAGTTCAACAATTGGCAGCATATCTGCCCATTACTTGCTACAGTGGCCGTCTAAAGTCCGGATCCCACTGCAACACGGTGCTGTACCACAGGCCTCTACGCACAACTGCACATTTTATTCTTTACCTGTATTTAAAAGGCTCCACTCACACCAGTGCACAGCACTCTAGTAGGAATAAAACGTACAGCCACAGTGCAGTGAGAACCAACCTTAAGGCATCGAGCTCGCCAGTAACAGGAAGGTCAAGATACAAATTTGATCCAAGTGCATTTGAGGAGGGAGATTTTTCCCAGTGGTTCCTCCTCCCTCTCACTACGCTAATGTAATTTCCATCCAATCCCTACCGTTTGGATTAGTACATTAGTTAATAAAATTGGTGTTGAACTAAAAATCTAAAAATATGCCTATTAATCTATTTTATTGTATCTTTAACACAAATTACATCTTATTTTGTGGTTTCAAAATAACCAACTACAGGCCCAAGTTTTGTTGGTATGTTTATGTGATTAAAACTATTATTTAGGGGATTGAGCCACGTTGAATATATAGTAACTCCCAACTGTTCGACTTTATTTACAACGGCCTCCGTCTGGAATGAGGGATCAAACAAGTTGGGTGGACGAGAATTTGAGGTCAATTTATAGTTTTTACTTGTAATTCCATCCTAATCAATAAGAGCTAATCCTTAATCAGATTGGTTTATATCAATTCATTGTCTGAGACACTCAATAAAAGCTCTCGTTATAGGGCCAGAAACTCCACCCTAAATGCTAAAAATAGTAAATATCCAACAACTAACCAGACTTAATCATAGATTATTGATTATCCCAAACAAAGAATTCATACAAACTAATCATAAGAAAGAGTTTATTTCTTATTGGTTTGGTTGGAGTTACCAGTAATGTATTTAAAATTGTTTCATCACCCATCCTAAAATATATGTCGTAACTGCAGCTGAAACGTCAGACGATCATATTTCTTCAACTTCTCACAGGTTAGATAGAAAACATTAGTTTTAATTCGAGCACCAGCCATGAAAGCTTTCTAAACAAATGTTTATCTAAAGTATAAATTATTACTCTACTTCACAGCTATGATGTAGTAGTCCTCGCCAGTGCAGATGCTATTCTAGATCAGTTTGAACGTTTCAATGCTCGGGTTTTATTTTCAACTGAAGGATTCTGTTGGCCCGATGAGTCCCTTGCATCAAAGTACCCAACTGTTACAAGAGGGAAAAGGTTTCTTAACTCTGGGGGTAAGTCTCATTTGAACCACATTACATCAGATTTTAATGGAGATTAGGATATATGTAAAATATATAATAATCCTAGATTGTTTTCTTTCTAGGGCATTTATTAGTAGTTGAAATTTAAACTTCTATTCATCACTGTAGAACAGGTGTGTCAAACTTGTTTATCTTAAGATTTTTTTTACATCCATTACTGTTTCCAGCTTGTGGCAATTTTTTATTCAAACCATATATTTTCCACTACCAGCTTGCTAGGCCTGTCGTAGCTTCATATGCCTTATAATCTAACTTAAGACTAGAACAGGCACAACATCCAGTCCCCAGCCGTTAATTCATCACTGTGAAAGAGTAAACCCACATTTCACTAATGATAAATTTTTCGGCCATGCCGGAAATTGAACCCGGGACTCCTAGCTCAGTAGACAAACTCTCTACTTACTGAGCCAAGAGGTGACCTGGCGGTCTAGGGGTAAGGTGTCAGACTTCTGTGCTGGTGGCTGGGGTTCAATCCTCGGTCCCGGCACAGATATATCTGATTACCAAACCCTTCCTTCACCTTCTGACAAGACATCTTGTGAATGTGGGGAATGCCAGGCCTCCACCGTGGTTCGGATTCCACGTTAAACTGTAGGTACTCCATATCAACTCACAATCACCCTACCATTACACATTAGCATAAGTGCGTATAACCCGAACGGGTAGTAGGACGCAGTGCTAATAATAATATTGAGCTAAGGTGTCAGATTTAGAAGTAACCTTTTGTAAATCTTAAAGGTAAAGAGACAATCCCCAACTTATTACTAATTTCTTTTAGAAATCAATCACTGGTAAGTTGTGTTTTTATGGAAAAAAAAATTGAGAAAATAACCACACTTTTATACGTACAAATATATAATAATAATAAGTTATATCGGTTTCAAACTTTAGGACCTTGCTGAAATTGAAAGCTGTCTAGGACTGTGTCTCTCATTATGGATATTGTTGTAGGTTTTATTGGATATGCCTCAGAGCTGTACAGATTAATAACATCGTCGAAAGTCGATGACACAGACGACGATCAGTTGTTTTACACAAAAATTTACTTGAACGAGAAACTAAGGAATAAACACAAGATAAAACTTGACCACAAGGCTGAAGTTTTCCAGAGTCTTAATGGGGCAGTAAGTAAGTAAAAGTTTATGATTGAATAGTTTTGTTAATAATTTTTAAAGAGGTACCGCCCTCTTAGTATAGTGGTCAGTGTTCCTGGGTACTAATCTAAAGGTCTTGGGTTTGATTCTCGGCAGTACCATAGGTATTTTTACTGGAAATGAAGTTGTTCTGATGGTCACCATAGTGTGGTCTGGTCTGGTTAATTAAGCTTAAATTAGGTTTAAGTCTTCTACTTGTACCACTCAGCCTAATCATAATCATTATTGTCACATCATCTTACTGGGGTAATGTAAACCATACCTACATGGTGCCTCAACCTCAGAAGTTGGTAGGTCAGAAATTATTAATGATCTGAGGTATCTGAAGATTTGAGAACCTCGTCCCTAGTTTGAACCCGTCTAATGAAAAGTCAGTTTCTTCCCATGTATAACAATGTGCTACATTTAGGCGACGTGGAGCTGAGGTTCAAAGGGCGGGAGGCTTACCTTCAGAACACTGCCTACAACACTGTCCCTCTAGTGGTTCATGGTAACGGAAGGAGCAAGATGGTGCTCAACACGCTGGGCAATTACCTTGCCAAGAGTTGGAATTCGGAAGATGGCTGTCTCTCCTGCTGGGACGATTCTATACTGCTGGAGGACAAACATGTAAGCAAGCATTGTCTAGATTTTATAACCAACAACAGTTGGAAAATATTCTCTAGCTAAGGAAACATTCATAGAATTGAAAGGATTGTCTAGGTCTGGAGTAAATTTAGGAGTTGGCAGGTTATAGTTTCCCGATTACCTATTCCCCCCCCCCTTAATCCCCCCTGATGTTTTCTTGTTTTATTACCCGATATTTTTATGACCTAGCTAATTGCCTAATCTCCTACATCATCACTGTTTACATCCTCTGGCCATGGCAGTTTAGTAAAAAGCTTCCATCTCCCTCTGTCCTTCCTCAATTGTTCCTTGCCTTACTCTCATCCATTCTTCTCTTCTCACTCCCATACTTGCTGTTATCTGCTATTCCCATCTCACCCATGGTCTCGCTTGTGGTCTTTTCCCTTCAAACTTTAAATTCATAACTCTCCTTCAAGGTTTATACAGTCTGGAAAGCCATGGAAGCTTAAAAAAAAGTCAGGGAAATGACAATTCATGTCACACTTCTGTTTAATCAGAAATATTAAAGGCACAGAAGGGAGGTATTACCAAAAGTGCCTCAAAGAAACCCAAACACTTTTGTTGTAAAATATTATATATCTAAGGTCTAAGGCGGAAGTGAAGTCATTTGGGCTTTGTAAGTTGTTGACAAAAAATGTCTTTCAATTCGTGCAATAATTTTTAAAGTACAATTTTTCAGTTGATGTTTCCCAAGTGTTCTATTGCTAGAATGCCAGTGCCCTAACTCTTGGTGGAGACAAGGCTGCATTTTTCATTGTGCATGGCTTGGCTTCATTCTTTCAGAACAATTTAGTGAACCGCCTAAAATCACGTAACAACTTGTTTTTTTTTATTCAGCACCGTGTCTTACTACCAGTTCGGATTATACGCTGTAATTTGTTTTGACGAAGTGTTGAATAAAGTTACTCAAAGAAGACAAATGGACATTGCAATTAGATTTTGGGACAAGGAAAATCATAAAATCTTCAGTTGTTACTTAAACAGTGTGTTTTTTGATAGGAGCAACACTGAAGAATTACTGAAGCATTTCTTGGATGGTATTTCTCCTCTTCCACTCTCTAAGTTGATAAAAGTGTCAGTGCATGGCACAAATGTTGATTGAAAGTATATAACACTTCTTCAGGAACACATCAAATCTGTCACAGACAATGGAGTATGTAGTTTGCTGCTAAATCTGGGAACATGTGGGCTTCGTGTTGTTCATGGTTCCTTGAGAACAGGAGTGAAATCTGTTGATTGGGATATACGTAGCTCTTATTCGGTCACACATGCTACCTGTTCACTGACTCTACAGCTCGTCAAGCATTGTTTACACAGTTGACAGGGTGTACAACTTTTCCTTTGACATTCTGTGATGTGCGGGGGTTAGAGAATGAAAAGTGCTTTCAAAGGGCATTACAAATTTGGGACCATGTTGTTATTTTTCTCAAAGAAGCAAAGCTTCCTAAAACAAAACCTGTCAAGACACTGTAAAGAGCAGCCTGTGATCCATTCATGAAGTGTAAACTAGCTTTCTGCAAAACAATTGTAGATGACTGTAAGCCTTTCCTTTTTGATGGGATTAGATAAATTTTATTATTTTTCCATAATTTTCCTTGAACTGATAGGCAAGACATCGGCTTTCCTATTCTTCCATGATAGGTGAGGCAAGGTCGGCTGTAGGGGAGGAGGAGACCGAAATAGTAATTAAATTAATATTTTCACATGTATAATACTGTAAAATTATAATGGAAATTTTGTGATAAGTTGGTAACCCTGTCCTTGAAATTCTTTCCTTTTCCAACCTAATTAGATGCCCATACCATCTAACCCTTGCCATCATACCCTTGCTTCCTCTATTATCTCATGTACCCCAACATATAACTGAACTCTTCCCTGAACATGTTTATTTATAATTATATTTCTTCTGGCGACATCTAGCATACCTACCTGATGGTTTTTCA
>CABFOW010001128.1:60102-93902 GCA_902141385.1 Timema californicum | reverse complement strand
CCCCCCCCCCTCATATATTGAACACTTTACTGACTGTCCTTGTGGGAGAGAAAAAAACCCAGTGATTTTCACCTGCTCTTCTTTTAACATAGCTCATTCCTATATTTTCCCCTTGATTAGCCAACTATGTGACTCATCTCTGGCAAGAAGAGAGACTTAATCAAGAGGATAACTAGGGTGCGTGTTAAAATACCTGCAGAGATATATCAAAATTTTGTTTCTGTGTTTCAGCCCAGCACATACCCTGTAGTTCTTATTGCTGTCTTCATCGAACAAGCCACTCCTTTCTTGGAGGAGTTTCTGGCGAAATTGAACAAGCTAGAATACCCCAAGGACAAGATACACTTCTTTGTTCACAATGCGGTAAATTGGGTTTTATTTTTGGATATTTTTACATTCTAAAATTTGAATATATATGTCAGGTACTTGTGGATTTGGATTCATTCAAACCTTACCTTGTGTTGCATCACATCATGAATAAATATATCCCAACTTGGATATGAACCTTTATTACTCAAAGGTGTGTGGCTAGCACTTAAAGAAAATGATTTGTCTGAGCATAAATATAAAACATATTGCGGACCTTTTCAAGTTTCTTGTCGTAGTCTAAAAAAATGTAATCAACTAATTGCAATCAATTTTGAATATCAAACTAACTTGTTAACAATAATAATTTTCAAAATATGTTTGCATTATTCTTTAAAAAAAATTAACATTAGAGAGCTCATTCACATTCATCAGAAACAATTTTGCTGAGGAATATTAAACCACATCATTAATAATTGTAATCATAAGTTAAAATGTCTTTAAGTGTATTCATGTCATGGAATGATCAAATGCAACAGTAAATTGTAAAATGTTGGTTAAGGATTTAACTATTGTAACAACTATATAGGGCATCCATGGTTGGAGGGGTGATATCTGACAGATAGCAGAAGGTTTTTTATTGCAAACATTGTCTGAAATTCACTAATGTCAAGCTATTTGAAAATAATTATTATTTGCTAACTAATATTATCAATTAAAAGTGTTTTTAAACGAGTTTAATAATACTCCCGCAAGGATTATTTAATAATTGGTGTTTTTGTAACTTATTGAAAGAACAAAATGTATTAATAAAACTAGTATGTTGTTTGTTTTGCAGTTTTGGCAACGAGAGCTATTATATAACATGGAATATTTAATTAAAAAGTATTATTCACACTTGTATCTTGTTATAATTGGTCACAAAAAAAAAGTTTTATGACTAGAGAGAGAAAGAGAGAGACTCATACAAAATATGAGTTTCAAAATAAAATGCTTATTTTTAAGACAGTATGAGAACACAACCGCATTTACAGTTTGAATGACATCATAAACCGTCCTTGTTTTGGCTGGTTCGCCATCTTGATTTCAGAAGAGCATGCTGCATTTTGGACGCTCTCGTTTGAAAATAATTTTTTGCGGATATTTTCATAAGTCATGTTTCAATAAAGTAAAAATTGTTGGTAATTTTAAAACAAATTGTTTGTTTGTGTGAATGATCTGACTGCTAAAAGTAACAAAAATTCTCCATATGGTTTCATATGATTTGACAATTGGATATAGTGGTAACTCTTACTATCTGACAACTACCACCTCGTCTTTTGTGGATACCCTACCTTTACTCTATATTACAATATGAATGTTATGGTAATTTATCATAATAAAATTAATTCTCACTCACAAAATTTTTCTAAAAAGGATTATTTGTTTTGAAATGCTATTTTAGGTCAAATACCATTCTAAACTAGTGGAAGAGTTTTTATCTGAACATGGTAAAAGCTATAGGAGTGTGAAAAGGATCAACCCGGAGGATAATATAGAAGAGTGGCTTGCAAGAAATCTCGCAATGTGAGTGTTGACTGGTATTCATAGACTAAATAATTTTACTTGCAGCCAAGCTCATTAGTGGATTTGTGCAGAAAGATTTGATTTGATTCTCAACAAGGGTACATAAATATTTGGTGAGGTAAGTTTTGTTTTCATGCCTATGTTTGGTCTCAAGTGCTAATAACTTGAGGCATCAAAAGTAAAGATGGGACTCTAGAATCTTCAAATCCCCAAATCCCTTGAATTCTTAAGGTTAGCCAAGAATCAAGGATTCAAGAAAATATCAAATTTGATGTTGCTTTTTTTCCTTTACCAAATTCTTTGTCGTTAATTCTTTCCAGCCTGTGGCTGGGTTAGTTTAGTAAAATGCCTCTCCTTTCACTTGAACACTTTCTGTTATCTGCTTTCATGTCACCCTTGTGGTCTTTTTCCTACATATGTCATCTCCATCATTGTCTTTGATATTTTCTTCTTTTACAACCTCATTACAATCCCATACTATCTCAGTCTTGCTTCCTCTACTATCTCAGGTACTATTTCTCAATCACATTTATTTCTAATCATGACAGCAAACATGCGCCTCACAAATTTAATTTCCATAGCCTCCACTTTCTCAATTTCTCTTATATTCACTGTCCGTGTTTCTGCTGCATATTTGACAATGGGTACAAAGTACGCCCTCTACAACACTTCCTTAAACTTCAAGGGCACTTCTCTTATCCTCTTTTCCAAATATTGAGTTAAAATTGGCTTTGGAGCTCTAATCCAGCTTTTTGAGGGTTTAGACTATATATAATTATAGGATATACTTAACAATTAATTTACCATTTTACTGATTGTATAACTATTATAATGAATGCATTATTATGTAAAAAAAAATTAGCTAGTATTTATAACTTCTACTATTCTATCATATTTCTATTCTCTTTAAAGTTAATAATTTTTTCCAAGACTCGAATTAGAATTTGTGATTCAGGATTTGTAGCTAAAATGAAGATCCACATATGTAAAATATTCGATTTGACCCAACTTTAATCAAAAAACAATTATTTTTGGTTTTTTCATTGTGTCTGACCACCCATTTAGACTATGCATATGTTTTTTAAATATATTATGTATACACTCATGTACCATTTAACTATTTAATCTATTATCTCAAAAGTAAAACACAAATGTTTTTTGTTTTCTAGTGTCATCTATTAAATATATGCTAGTTATTTATTAAAGAATAAAGTTTTATTCTTATGCTAGAAAAAGGGCCTTAAATGCCCCAAAAATTACTCTAATGTGTTTGTTTTAATTGTTACTTATGAGGCCAATATTTTTATGGTTACTCTGCTCTCTTGCTTTAAATGTTTATTAAATTCATTTATTTAGAACCATTTTGTTCTTTATTTTTATAAGATAAAGTCGTAAATACATTCTTACATACATCAATTGAAGGAAGGACATAATAGGTCACAAAAATTTTTGTATAAATTGGTTGATATTCTAAAATCTCAGATGAGATGAACTCCTCTGATATTTCACAGACCTTTGCTGCAGTTTATTTTATTGTTGAAATTGGTTTCAGTGAACAGTGTCTAACCAAAAATTGTGAGTACTACTTCAATGTGGATGGTGAGGCTCATTTAGATAATCCGCACGCCTTACGTCTGCTGATTGAACAGAATAGGTATGTTTCTTAGGTCTAATGTAATCTATAATACCGCAATGTGTTGTTTGATAAAACAAAGATGAGAATAGAGACAAGTTCTTGAAATGTGGTTTTATCTTCTTTTTTACAAACTTTGTTCATAAGTTTTCAATCACTTCTTTCTTCTTAAATTAGCTCTGAACTGTTTGTGTGTTAGCTAGATGCTATTCTGGTAACTGCTTTTGATAGTAACAAGATTTGGGAAAGTTTCATTCGGCCTATTTATTTAAGGGTTTCAAGCTCAATTCCTGGGGAATTCAAAATAATTAATTCTTGTGAAAATTGATTTATTTGTATTTACTAAGTGGCAAATTATCGGTAGTCCTATATAAGGGTTTGGAAAAAAATATTAATATCTCTCTTTTTTTTAGGAGTATTGTTGCACCAATATTTAGTGCGCCCCTTCAAAGCATGGTCTAATTTTTGGGGTGCATTGACCTCAGATGGTTTCTATGCTCGCTCCATGGACTATATGGAGATTATTCATAATGAAAGACGGTAAGTGATATACATGGCACATTTTAAATTATTATCAGGCATAGGATCCGCTTCTATGACCACATGGTCTTCGGCGTTATTCTCACAATATACTAGAATGCCGATGATGAGAAGATTGTAGTTCAAATCCTGTTGGATGTACTGAGGGTGGTTTCCCACACTCTCTTTCTCCATGCAAATGTAGATACATTTTCTTTAAATTCATATTTCTTAACCCCTAACCCATTATTGTTATTAGTAAATAAGTGTATAACCTGAATGGGTAGTAAGATGCGGTGCTAAAAAAAGCATTGATTTGGGTAAGTTCCCGGTTGAAAATTCTTTGAGAAAGATAGCCAATTTGGTACTTTAAGGACGTTTAACAATTTTTACACGCACACTTTTATCTTCACTTGATCTATAATATATACATATTATATCTCCTATATTATAACTGATTGAAATTCTTGTTTAAGATGTCGTTAATATTTTATTTTCTAAGTACAGGGTTGTTATAATTTTACCCTGCCCAAACAAATCAACCTGGGTTTTATTTAAAAAACACAATAAAACCCATTTATTTTGTTTCGCTTGTAAAGCAATTAACATTAAAATATATTTTCATTTGATCCCAAATAATTACTAAATATGCTTGAGTGTTTAAATCACCATTGTAAATTGAATTAAACCCCTCAAAAAATCCAACTGTGTTAGGGTTTCATGTGAATTTTCCCATTTCCAATGATAAAGGAAGGTTCATCTGTTTTTGGAATGTTTCCGATACCCATGTCTAACTGTAATAAAAATATGTATGTTTTACACACCATTTATTATCTTATCTATGTCAATGTTGTGTTTACCATTAGGTTTAGCCGCATTTACTGGTGAATTTCTTTTAAATTAATTTTCATTTTATTTTTTAAGATTGCATCCACAATTTTGTTCGAACTAGTAATAATTATGATGCCCTGTTTCTTTAGCAAGTCTGCTTGACACTAACGGTTAATGTTTGCTTCATTATGTCTAATATTACTAAGGTAAGATAAAAAGTAGGGGTGGTCGGGCAGCAAATATTTGTATCATTACATAATTAAACTCAGGCACGAGAAAATTCGTTCGGACATTTCATTTTACAAACAACTTAGTCACAGGCCTATTAAATTTCAAATTACAAGTTAAATAGAAACAAAAAAAAAGTGGGAATAACCTATAGGTAATGTAAAATGTTTAAACCAATTACAAGTTAAAACAGTCATATTTGATTTAAAAAAAAATTAAAATGGTTAGTTTATGATCAAGAATGTATAGTTAAAACTAGAGCAGATTTTGCTTTGCTTTGCTTTGCTTTGCTTTGTGAAAGTTCTGTTCCTAACAAATCAAACTAATAATAATAAATTAAAGAACTATAAAGAAAACTAATTTAAATTAAATTTTCGCAACTATAGAGCCTAATAATCTCAATGTGGAAATGTTGAATTTGTTATGTTGTTGGCATTGACAGAGAAAATTAAATCATAGGAATCTTGATTTCACTTTGTTGTAGAATTGTAACCTGGGAGACCCGTTATTGTAGTTTTGTTGAAAGCAAACATATTAAGTTACGAACTATTAAAAAATAATACCTTGGTTTAATATTAGTTGAATTGAAATAATTCAACAATGAATATCAGTTAAACAATATTTTTTTCAAAGTTTGAATTAGAGGTTAGTGCTAACATGGTGTTATATGCTTAATTACCAAGTTCTTGAGATGCCCGATCGAAATATGGGCATAAAAAATACTTTGCCCGAAATTTTGGGTGCCTGATCACACCTAATAAAAAGTAATAAATGCCAGAAGAATAAAGTGATTACTAAATAATTGAAAACTGAAAGAAAGAAATAATTAATAAACTAGAAAGACAAAGGGATAAGATAAATATGATAAAAGCAACTTTTTTGCTATAGATGTTTGAAAATAAGTTAATAGATTTTGGAAGTTGTTTTATTGATATACCTTAAAATATTACAACCACATATTTAAATATGGTTTGATTTAATAGTAAAATATCTATCTCTACATCACAATCACATATAAAAAGTTCAAGCTTTCAAAACATTGGTAATATTCTACAAAATGATAAATCTAATAAATATTTGTTTGAGAAAACTGATGTTTTCAGATAAGAAAAAATACAGTTATTTTTGTTTGTTTTTTACAAAAAAGTAAAAAAAGTTTTTGTCAATTGGATGTCAACAGCATATAGCTGAACATGAACAAAGTTAAAAAAATCAAGTCTTAGCTTTTTTTATTAATCTTTGTATGTAAACCAGGAGTCTATACACACAGGAATGAAACCAGGTTTATCTTGATCCACTATTAAAAGTTGTTTTACGTATTGGTTGTCCATCTTGCTTAAGGCAAGCATTGGCTTTTTATACTCGTCTATTTAGAATTAATATATTATTACTATTGGGATAAGTGGGTAAAAAAAAATTCTTGCCAGGTCAAATTGGTGTTTGGAAATTGTATCGAGTTTTGGATAATTTCCAATATATATCAAAAACATGTTTTTAAATCTACATATTCTGCAAAGATATTTTATTTTTTAAAGTGAGAATTAAACTAAAATATTTAAAATAAAATGTATTTTAAATGACCAAAGTATCGTGATTTTAATGTTAAAAAAAATACATTTTTTAAATAATTTAAAATTAACTTGATTAATAGGGTTGCGACGGGGTCTATAATTAACAACTCCTTCAATTCCCTTCACATCTGCAGGGGATAAGTAAGAAGGTAAAGGGAAAATAGATAGAAATAGATAAAAACACAATACTGCTTTCACATTGAAAAGAGGAACACAATTCACACTTAATATAACTGCCACCAGACAAAAAAATATCGGTTTACACTCAAAGAAAAAAATATTTACTTCCTATTCTCTCAAATATGATCTCATTTTATCGAGAACTCTTCAGGAATAAGTGTAAAACATCCAACACAACTCCATAAAAATTAAAAAAGACAATGAAAATGGTAAAAAAAAGGCATAGTTTAGTTAATGGAACATATTAAATAATAAAGCTGACTGTATAGCTTAACACAGTAAAATATTGGAAACTCTGATCTTATTTTTGTCTTCATTATTTTTTCATTCACCTTCTTCTTTTCTTTGTTTAAATCACAAAAGGGATCAAATATTTTCTTTAAAGATTCAAAACACGGTTGTATGAATAATTTTAGCTACCCCTGACAAGAAATAATGCTACGCACTCAAATAAACATGTCCTTATCAGAGGCTATGAGATATATAGTGAAACTCAGTTCATGTAGAGCTATGTGTAAGTCTTGTTTGATGTAAACCTACAGCATTAACATAGTAGCCGATCACTGTCAGAACATCAGGTGAGAGTATGTTTTGGTCAGAATGTCAGCGTTAGTTTGTTGCTGTCATAACATCATTGATATTTTGTCAGAAAGTTAGGGGATAGTTGGTCTCTGTCGGAACGTTAGGGGGTCGTTTGTCTTTGTTGGAATGTCAGATGGTCAGTTGGTCTCTGTTGGAACATCAAGGGATAGATTGTCTCTGTCGGAATGTATGGTGATATTTTGTCTTTGTCAAAACATTCGGTGATAGTTTGTTGGTGTCAGAACATCATGGGATTGTTTGTCTCTTTTGGAAAATCAAGTGAATTTGTCTTTGTTGGGAAATCAGCTGATAGTCTTTGTCGAAACAACAGGTGATAGTTTGTTGTGTCAGAACTTCAGGATAAACTAGTCGAAAGCTATGCTGAAGTCAGTCTTGAAGCTTCTCCGATCAACAGAGTACATGTTGTCCGCTGAGCACTCATATACTCCAGCGTCCATCTGTGTTGCAGGGTCAATTTCCAATTTAGATTTGACTTGATCTTTATCCATCTTCCATTCGTGAACCTGTAAAAGTGACATTCTTAGACCCAATTCTTACATGTCCAGGTTTAATACAGTTTTTCTATTTAACAAATATAAACATTAATGATTAAAAAAAAAATCTTCAAACTTACCTTAATACTCTGTGATTTTAATAAAAAAATAATTACTACATAACTGTCTGAAATAAATTAAAATAATTTATTTTTACTTGAGAATCAACCATTTCTGTCAATTTAACAGCTTTATAAAACTCCCAAGTTCTAAGTTTGTCCAACAAAATCTAACCTTTAATTGCTAGACACAAGGAAAGTTAGGTTTTGCTAGGTTAGGCTAATTTTTATTTAATAATGTGTAAACAAATTATCATCAAATGTTTTCAGCCTGTAGCTTGGTCAATTTAGCGAAATTTCTCCATCTTCCTCACTCTTGCCACCATTTTTCTTCCTTTAATCACTTCCATTCTTCTCCTCTCATGTGCACACTTTCTGTTATCTGCTCCTTCCATCTCTTTCTGGGTCTCCCTTGCGGCCTTTTTCCTATATACTTTATCTCCATCATTCTCTTGGATATTCTCTCCTTTTCTATACTCATTCATTACACAACCATACCATCTAATCGTGGCTTCCTCTAATATCTCATATACTCACTGTACTCCCACTTCTTCCCAGTTAACTTCATTCCTAATTCAGTTTCTCCTTGTGACATGCTCCTAACAAACTTGATTCTCATCGCCTCTACTTTCCTAGTTTCTCTTACATCAGTGTTCGTGGGCCAGTTTTATAGTCAAATTGAGTATGCCTCAAGTGTGGCGTTATACTAAATGCAGAACAAACACTGATACTTAGTTAGACCAGAATGGATTGGGCCAGTTTAATATACAAGACTGGCCCATTATATTTGAGTTTAGGTAGATGTCGTCTTGTATTCAGTATATCGCCACATTCGAGGCCTACTCAATCTGACTATGATTCTGCTGCATAAGTGACTATGGGCACAAAGCATGCCCTATACAGCACCTCCTTACATTTAAAGGGCACTTCTCTTTTCCATACCATGTCTCTTGCATACCTATAGAACAACTCTCCCTGTTGTCCTCTTATCATTAGATCCGCTCTACTTCCAGCCTTCCCTTCAATCACACTTCCAAGTTATTTTATGTTCTATACCTTTTTCAGCTCTACTCTCCCAACTGTGCTAAATTTCATTCCACTCACTTTCACTTCCTCTTCGTTCTCCCCCCATACCATCACGGCATATAGGGTAAGGGGGAGGGGCAATAAAACATTATTTTAGATCTAGGGTGTTTGTTTTGATTCATGCATGATTCTGAAGTAAAAAATTGGCCCTTACATGGAAATTATAGTGAGCATACAGCTCGATACCATCTTTGAACCATGTGATGTGTGGACGTGGGCTTCCTCTGGCGACACACATGAATGCTATTTTGTGGCCCAAGGTGTATTCATAATCAAAGTGGGACGCTATTAAAATCTTGGCTCCCTGGAACATGATCATAAACATATTAATTAGGGATGGTCCTTTCAAATCTTGAACGGATGAGATTTAAAAAAAATTAGGTTTGAGATGAAAACTTTTAACATACATTTTAAAGTTTTGAATCAAAACATGATTTAGAGTCATTATACATCTTAGTGGTGACTTAGCCCAACATGAAAACCAGATCAAAGACCAGTAATTTACCACTGAATAAATAATTAATGTTATCATGAATGCATTACAGCAAAAAATGTTGGAATATTTTTCTTTTTGTGTGAACAGAATCATAATCGAAGAAAGACAAAATATATAATAATTTTGGAAAGTTTTTTGTTTATCGTATTTTAAAAGATTTGAATTAAGGATTTATAAGAAAAATATTCAGATTCAAAAACAAAATTGAGATTGACTGACCCTTCTCTAATAATTGCCATTAACTTTTTTTTGTTCCCAATTAATTGTGATTTCTATTATATTATATTTGGAAGAAGGTATAAGAAAGACAGATAGAAACATACAAAAGGGATGAACACAATATGGCTTTTACAATAAAAAGACAAAGAGGTAGTGGTTGCCTCTTAAAGAAAATCAATGGTCACCTTTGTCTTTAAGATTATTACCTCTTTGTCCAATGGCAGCAATGTAAAGTGTCAACTGTGTTCTTCTTTTTATTGTAAAAGCCATATTGTGTTTGACCTTTTATATGTTTCTACCCACCTTTCCTATACCTTCTTCCAAATATAATACAATTTCCTGATAAATCAAAAAGAGAGATAGGTAATTTCTATTAGGTATTTTAAACAACTTTAGTACTATTATCCTTTATTTCATAGTTTTTTATGTGAATTTTTTTCCCCCTCTTTCTAGTTTTAACTTGTTTTTGACAAATTTTTGGTATTAACAAATACAACATGACTAATTATGATTTTCAAAACACACAAAATGTAATCTTTGAACTTCAAACTTAACATAGGGTTATGAAATACAGCAGTTAGAAATAACCGGTTTTGTAGCAACAAAACTTTGTGAAATAATTGTTCACTTGCAAAAGTTTTTAACTATGTGTAAAAATTTGAAATATATTATGGCTTTTTTACATTCATTACCTGGCTATAATGGCAGCAATGTAAAGTGTCAACTGTGTTCTTCTTTTTATTGTAAAAGCCATATTGTGTTTGACCTTTTATATGTTTCTATCCACCTTTCCTATACCTTCTTCCAAATATAATACAATTTCCTGATAAATCAAAAAGAGAGATATGTAATTTGTATTAGGTATTTTAAACAACTCTAGTACTATTATCCTTTATTTCATAGCTTTTTATGTGAATTTTTTTTTTCCCCCTCTTTCTAGTTTTAACTTGTTTTTGACAAATTTTTGGTATTAACAAATACAACATGACTAATCATGATTTTCAAAACACACAAAATGTAATCGTTGAACTTCAAACTTAACATAGGGCTATGAAATACAGCAGTTAGAAATAACCGGTTTTGTAGCAACAAAACTTTGTGAAATAATTTAATTGTTCACTTGCAAAAGTTTTTAACTATGTGTAAAAATTTGAAATATATTATGGCTTTTTTACATTCATTACCTGGCTAGTACAGGCACAACATCCAGTCCCCAGCCGTTAATTCATCACTGTGAAAGGGTAAACCCACATTTCACCAATGATACATTTTTCGGCCATACCAGGAATCAAACCTGGGATCCTTAGTTCAGAAGACAGACATGCTACCGACTGAACTAAGGTGTCCGAAATATTTGGGACATTTAAATGCAAGTTTTGAATATTAATCCTTAGTTCAAAAGGAAAATAAAAATTAGCACGGCGCTTGAAAAACATGTCTTGTTTTTCTACATTCTTCCTCCTTTCCTGAAACATCGGGCAAGTGGTAAATAATATACCACTTTTCTTCTTGCATACATTTCATTCCTACTTCAATGTATAATTTCATTTTTGGAACTGTATTTTAATATACAATAAAATATACTTTCCACTTTAAAATAATATTTTGTGGTGATATAAGAATATTAGTAGGTACTTACATTGTTGTTATTGTAGTATTGGTCAGACTCCGGGTCACGATATTGGCCTGTTACTGGAAGTCCTATCTGTACTTTGCTCTTAGACCTGCTTCTGGCTCTTCCCCTGCGTCCCAGTGCCCCTTGGGGCCCAATAGTCAGGAGTATTACAAGCAGCAGCAGGAACAAAGCAAACAAGTAACGTTTCATATCTTGTTTTTCCACTGCAGATCACAAATAACATTACGATTTATAATTTGTCATCATCTGAAGTGTGCAGTTTTACAGCTGACAAACCTGACCATCTCCTATAAAACTACTAGGTTTGAAATAGTTTTGTTATTCAACACAAGTTCAGGATGTAAAATATATGAATCAGAGAAGGCCAACCCGCAGCATGCATGCCACCTGTGGTACATTGAGGCATTTTAAGTAGTATGTCTTAAGTCACCCTAGATTAAAAAATATATATATACATCAAAGTATGTTGAATGGTGTAGTTATAAATTATATTTTGATTTTTTTAAGTAATTTTTTTATGATATCTTACCTGAAATAAATAAAAATAACCCAAAACGCCTGATCTAATTAGGAACTAAATATGTTAATCTATCCATTTTTAATAGACCTAGTAATTTTTGGTTTTATCTTTCAAAAAATGCTAGGAATACTAAGTTAAGGTTAGAGATTTTTGAGTGGAGTGGCACGCCCAAGATTTTTAATGCAAATAGTGCACCAGAACTGGTATGGACTGTGGTGTTTTTTTTATTGATTAACACCAGAAAGTACGATACAAATAACAAACATGTTAACATAATGGAAGTTCCTGTAATGTATCACATTTTTCAATCTATTAAATATCTTCTAGAATATCCTATTGTTAACATCACTATTTATGAAATGTTAAGGTAAATATAAAGTTATAACTAGGGCCTGGACTTTCATTACCTAGAAATATTTTAAAAAAAGACTTTGAATTTTAAAAGAAAATTACTTACAAATGTAAACAAAAACTTATACTGACTTAATCAAACACACAGTTTACAAATGGTTACTAAAAAATTAGTGCCTATATAATGAAAAACCTTTAACAACTAAACTCTTGCATTCTGCTAAATATAATATTGAATTACAAATACCTGCTTCAGAACAAAGCTACCGCCTCCCATGCAACCCTCTCCAGCCTAGTCGCAATCTCACTAGGAATGTGTATTTTACAACCAGACAAGCAAAGAGGATACAAAGTTCATTATCGGCATTATAATATTATGGCAACTGTGTGATTAAAAAATAATTATTTTTATGTATTTATTTATTTATAAAATATCAAGTTTTTAAAATATATTGATTAAGATAAATGCCTAAAACTTATTTAAAAATGTCTCAAAAGTGCATAAAAAGGTACCTACCTAAGAAAATATAACCAAAATATCGAAAATTACAAAGAATCACACACAAAAAATTACCTATAAAATTTTCCGCAACCTAGGGATCATGAACAAAGTTTATGTACCTGAGTATTGTCTATGATGTACCAAAAAGAAAAAAAGACATGTCATCATAATTCAAGCCCTGGTTATAAGAAAAACGGGTTGTCTTTACTGGTGTAGTAAATAACTACTCGAGCACATTTTTATATATTTGAATCAATATTCCTGAAAGTTTCAAAATTTAAATCTGCAGCCTGGCAAGCAATATTATGATTCACTGTTTTTTTATTACTTTTTTTAAGTCTACCACCATCGCTAATTAATTGTTACCTACCCAACAGTAGTATTTGTTCTTACCCTGTTATCTTTCTGGAGATTATGTTGGTGTTGTCGGTTTCAGCGATTATGTCTCTGGTGAGAATGTTCGCAACAAAAAAAACCACTGTTGTATCACCTTCTTGTTATCGCAGCGTAGTATCGGGATGTTCAGGGTCGGTCGGAAGAACCGCACATTGTGAGTCTTAACAAGCCCTTTCCTCTTTGCACCCATCTCACTTTCAATCACAGTGCAATCATAGCAATCAAAGCTCAACTGACAAGTGTAACTGCTTCCCTATATTTCACACAGTTTATCTCAACCACTCTGCGACTATTTCCACACTCGTTACAGCATCATCACTTAAGAGACTGGATGGGGGGGGAAATATTGTTCTCTCATCTAGTACCTTATTTTAATATGTATCATTATATATTTGGGTTACTCTCGTGCATCTCAGATTCACACTGCTAGGTTGAAATAGGTAGAATTTTTGAGGAAATGTACCCACATTTACCCTCACTGCCTCCGAACGGGACTTGAGCCCCAATCTCCTCGTCACCGATAGTCCAGTGAAATGCGAGATTGATGTGGGTGTATCAATCATTAAAACTGTTTGTAATATTATTTTTAAAAGTTTTTAATCCGCCTCTTAAATATTATGAAATGTAATATAGAAAATTGTGTTTATATTGTGTTGTTAAAAAATTGCTTGACAAACCTATGAATAGTAAAATAGGTATGGCAGATAAAATTTACTTTACATCCATTATTGTTTCCAACCTATGTTCTGGATCCTTTTTTTATTCAAGCCATATATTTTCCACTACCTGCTTGCTAGGCCTGTCATAGCTTACTATACCTTATAATCTATCTTAAGAGTAGGACAGCCACAACATCCAGTCTCCGACCGTTAATTCATCACTGTGAATGGGTGGACCCACATTTCATCAATTATACATTTTTCGACCATGTCGGGAATAGAACTCGGGACTTATAAGCTCAGTAGACAGACACACTACCGACTGAGCTATGGTGTCTGACACATAAAACAGATCTTATACTTAAATTCTAGTGTTGGAAATAATAGTATTGTTATAATATTCTTTGAAATCCTTTATATCCAGAATTTAAAATGGATTATGATTAGTATTCAATATGAGTTCCCCGTTTAGTGTCAGAAATGTTTCCCCTATGAGATAATGACATTCGTTCTTGATGTGAAAAGTTACGTGACAGAAGTTGGATGGGAGGAGGGGTCCTGCTAAATGTCTTAGTTTTATATGAAGGGAGCGAGATGGTAAAAAAAAATAGAAAAGTTAGTAAAAAGCATTATGTGGTTTATGATTGACCCCTAAATGAATAGTTCTCAGGCAGACCATCACATGTCATATTCAATTTATTTTCTTTCGCCAAGAATTACTTTTATAAAATAAAGTAAAAACCTAGTAAACACTTACAAAAACAATATACACACAATACACTGCTTTACACTTGGTCTTTGATGACCGGGTGGTCACGCTTTGAATCCCGGCTGTATGTGCTCTGGATGGTTTTCCTGCATCATATGTTAAGACTAACATTATTTCTTCACACTAATCTGGGTTGCTCGAAGCTACCCTTCTCTTCTCTAACGCTTAATTAGTACAATAAATTTGATACTTATGCCGGTGAGTACTCTGTTTGAAGGTCAAGGTCATTTTGACTGGTTTGGTGGCAAGAGGCAGTTGGAGTTTGACTCTTAGCCAGATGTATTGTGAGTGGTTTTTCTTAAACAGATTCTCACGCTTCCTGCTCACAAATGTGTGTACATTTTCTCTGGTTACAACCTTTCTCTTTAAGTATTACTTTCCTCATCCCTACCACATTGGTGTTATTAATTTATAACGCTAATGTGCCAGATGTTTCTGGTTGTACTTTACTAATTACTGTTTGAATTCTGGTCTATTGCAGTGAGGATGGTTTTTTACATCTTGTAATTTCCACTCTTATTTTATCATTCTTTATCCATGCCATTGCTTGTGCATTTTCTTAAAGAATTCCTTTTCCTCATCTCGCATCCTTGAATTGGTGTGCATTTAAAACAGTACAAACAAGCAATAAAATGAGTAACACCAAAAATAACTATTGTCTGGTGTGATCTTTTCTTAACAAAAGCCTTATGTTCTTTCACATTTATACGGCCATCATTCAATTTTTTGAATATGATCAGTGGTTAAAATTATCTTACTTAACCAATTTAGGAAACTTGTTTCGCTCTTTAATCATACCCCAAAAACTGGATCTAATCCCAGAAGGGCTAGAAATTACTCTTTAAGTAGTGTATCTCTATAAGAAAAAATCTCTTTTTGCTTTATGAGGTAAAAATTGGTGATCTGGCAGTCTAGGGATAAGGTGTCAGACTTTTGTGCTGGGGGGTACAGGGTTAAATTCTTGGTCCCGGCACAGATTTATCTGATTGACAAATCCTTCCTTCACCTCTGACAAGACGTGTATTAATCACAACATGTGAATGTGTGGAATGCCAGGCCTCCACCGTGGTTCAGATCCCACGTTTAACTGTAGATCCTCCATTTCATCTCACAATCACCCTACCATTACACATTAGCGTAAGTGCGTACAACCTGAACGGGTAGTAAGACGCAATACTGATAATAATTTATGAGGTAATTGTATTATCTTTAGAAGAAGGTACAGGAAAGGGGATAGAACCATATCAAAGGAACAGACACAATATGGCTTTTACAGTAAAAAGAAGACAATTCACCCTTTACAGTGCTACTATTTGACAGAGAGGTAAATAATTGCCACCTCTTGAAGAAAATCGTAAAGCCATATTGTGTTTTTTCCTTTTATATGTTTCTATCCACCTTTCCTGTACCTTCTTTAATTAGTGTGAAACCTGATATAGTACAAGAGTTTTGAAGTTGAGTATAAGTACTTAATACTATTTTAACTATTTTTTTGGAAAGAAAAACTATATAGATAGAAAAGATTGGCATATGAGTGAATAGATAGAAACATAGAAAGGACACTGTAAATTTTGAAACTAAATCACTGGAATACTTGACAGGTGTAAACAAAAATAAGCATTTTTATTGATTTTACATACAATAAAGATAGCTAGCTGAATCTCATAATACACATTTAGTTTCCAAAACACAATCAAACTTAAATTGAGTTGATAGCATTTTCAAAGGTAATTATAATTAAGTCTTATCAATATGTATAAATGACATAATCTGTACGAAATCCTCTTATGTCAATCGAATACTGGTTATCTGCTTGGCACTCATAGTATCCAGCATCTTTTTGAGTTGTTGGGTCGATTTCCATCTTGGACTTCATTGTGTCATTTCCTATTGGCCACTCGTGCACCTGTTGAATTATTTCCTTACATAATTATCTTAGAATCAATTAGCAAAACATTAGTTGAATGAATTTAAAGAGGATTTATCCTACTTGTTAAATATCGCTAAACAATTGTTTGACAAAACAAAAGTCTTGGGCTCAGGTGGGATGGAAGAGAAGGCGAGTTAAATTTTTGGCCAAAATTTATACTTATTTTTATTTATTTGAGATACTAAACTTGCACCCTGACTAATTGAGAGCTAGGGCGAAAGTGCCTACCAATTTTTCCGGGAAAGGTATTTTCACATACCTTCAAGGGTTCTTTTATATGTTACAAATGATGGATTTAGTTTCCCTCCGAAGTAAGTTGGGCTACGGATTTTTATCATTCAAGAAAAATCTGTCGACCCCGGCTGGGTTTGAACCCACAAACAACAGATCTTAAGGCCAGCACTTTACCCCAAGACCAACAAGGAAATAAATAAAAAAATGGTGTCAGTATATGTGTTCTATTTAATGTTCTACATATTCTAATCCCGACAGTTATTGGAATCTGTCATGAGCATTGCTGCTTTTGAACAGTAACTTTTTAGATGAAGAGAAAAGGTCTTGTTGAGATTACTGTGTGTAGAAAATTAAACTAAACTAAGTTAATGAGCAATATTTTATCTATGTTGGGCAAAACAGATTTTGTTGTAAAAACTGTAAAAATATTTATCTTATCTGGTACTCCCTTTCATTCCAACTTAATTGTTCACGTTTATTTTAGTATGTAATGTGAACTTTCTAAACACATTGCCAATAATCAGTGCATGTCATAAGACCAAATTAATGTCAAAAAGGAAAACTGCATATTAAATACTTAACCCATTCAATCCCAGCACTAGGAATTTTTCTATTGTGGCAAATATATATGCTAATATTAACATTTTAAATTTCACCTTGCGTTCAACCAGGTTTCACTTAGTTTTTTTTAGCACCAAGTCTTACTGTCCGTTTGGGTTGTAAGCTAATGAACTAATTATGCTAGTGATTTATGGTATATGAAGGTTATATGCAGATGAAGTGTACTCACATTTGCATGGAGGGAGAGTGGAAAACCATTTTGGAAACCCCACCCTCAGTATATCCGACCGAGATTCAAAACTCAATTTCTCTGTCATCAGCAGTCTAGCTTACTGTGAGAGTGATGCCTTGAACCATGCTTCCACCGAAGTGGGTGATTATTAACTAGGAATAATTATTTTTCCAAGTATAAAGGTGCTCAATACTTTAAATTGAATTAATCTTTTGGTGGAAAAACCAAATATTAAAGTATACAAATTAATTGGCAGTTAAATTCTACTAATTTCAAGAATATCACATAACAACCACATTGTTCACCCATGATGGTTTTGTTGGCTACAAGTATAACAATAAATGCTGACCTGTAGCTGGTTGATTCATGAGGTAATCTGCAAGTCTGGGAACCCATGTTTTATACAAGAGGTTTTTTAATGAACTCTTGACCCTGCATAAACACTATGATTCTTTTTCTAAGGCTAGTTGTTGAGTATTTTTTATCTTAGTTTAAGTTTAACTCTGTCAATAAGTCATGTTAGTAGGTTCTGAACTACCTGAGATAATGAAAGGGAGAGGGTTGGACAAATGATTAAAAAACACATAAATTTAATTGATATAAAATTAATCTCCCATCCCAAATTAACAGGCTTGTCAAGAAAAATAGTATATCATGTTTGCCAAACTACAAATTCAACAGCGACCCTTCGGATCTCCACAGTTTGTTCGTAAGCCTAGTCCACACGTAGGTCAACATACAACATACAACATACATACATGTAAAAGTTACAAACTAAATAGCCTGTGAATGTTAAACTATCGTCTTTCTCCTCTTTTTCACTTTAAATGTGCCTTTAATTAAATTCCATAGTAAGCTGATCATACTAGTTTTGGATATGAACACACCTGAAAGTACTTGTGGGCATAAAGCTCAATACCATCCTTAAACCAGGTGATGTGTGGCCTTGGTAATCCTGTAGCCATGCAGAAGAAGGTGATCTTACGCCCCAGCATGTAGTCCAGTTCAAAGTGAGAGGATTTAACAATCTTCGCACCCTGTTTAGCATTCACAGTTAGTTTTTTTTAAATTTGTATACAATTATGAACCCATATAAATATTTGGGTAGAATTCTTCCAATTAAATATTTTTTACATTAACAGGGTAGGGAAGAGGAAGGTAAAATTTATAGGAAGGATTCTCACATTTAACAGGCGTAAAGTTTAGAAAAACAACAACTTAATACACTTGGCTGGGATTTGAAACCTGACTTACTCATCACTGACATACCAGACAAGACAAGATTAGTACCTTTGTGTCTACAATCCTACTGCTGCGGCTTCAGCTGTAGAAAATGCTAATTTTGCTGTGTGAATTAATAAAATCTAATATTAATAATATTTTTCACAAGTTGAAACAAAAAAATCATACGTTACTTGTACACTTTAGTTTTATTCAATTCAAAAAATTAATGTATCTCATATTTTTTATTAAATTATATTTATTTAGAATATTACAAAAAATGTCCCTTAAAATTAAGTACTCACATCCTCGTGATTGTAGTAATTAGCGCTGGCGGGGTTGTGATGCCTTATAAAGGCTGGCATTCTGGAGCCATATCCTTTCCTTCCGGGCCCCCTCCCTTTAGCCCCACCTCTCCCCCCTCTCGCACCTGCCGTAGGCTCTGCCCACAACAAGCAGGTGACGACGATGCAGACAAACATACACTTACATCTTGACCCCATTTACGGCGGCTAAGGTGTTATCGTAACAATAAATTTGCAGTTCCCTCCTTTGCTCCTTGGTTCTAGATGTCATAGTGCGCACATACCCTACTTTTGTCTTGATTGGATGATTATACTGGGCTATAACCAATGGACGGGGAGGATAGGGGAAGGCAATGATGGACAGGTTCACTTACACACTCAATTCGATATCTCTTTGACGTCTTCTCGCGTGGTTTTGCATTGCCAAGTAGTCAATTTGCTGGGGCGTTAAATTGTATTGTGTAATTTGATTTTAATTTTGTTTTAAATTACAAGTATGTAATGTGTTACTCGTTTGCACTAGCTTTGCGTTTTATAACCATGCAGTTAACTTTTGTAAAAATATTTTCTATTTTCATGATGAAATTTTAGTTTTATTTAGTGTGAATAAGCTCACCCCATGAACAACATCTGACTCAGTAGTTAATACAGCTCAAACTAAATTCTACATCATAGTACTTTTTTTTTTACTCTGCTGTAGAAAACATTGTAGTTGAAACTAGGACAAAACAATTTATTTTAATTAGTATAAAAGATATAGTAAAATTTAAAAGTAATAGATCTAGAATGAAAAAACTATTTCACTTATTCAAATTTTGCTATTATCAACTGAAGAATGCAGAAAACTATACGTTGATATATTTCTGCTTTGAACGCAATTGTGTATCTAATTTTTCGATTTATGGGTCGTACGATGGGCTCGCAAATTCAATTTTACTCCCAATTTTCAATTGCTCATAGTTGGGAGGATACAACATGGGCAAAAGTATTTGTGTTCTGAATGTTAATTTGTAAGAANTCAATTGCTCATAGTTGGGAGGATACAACATGTGCAAAAGTATTTTGTGTTCTGAATGTTAATTTGTAAGAAAATCAATATGTACCAACCCTGCAAATGATGTGTTTCAAATAATATAGAGTTCAATAAGTCTAAAAAAGTATCATATTTAAGATGGCAGATCTGCTAAAGTTTAATCTAAATTATTTAAATTTTAGTGTTCATGTGCTTGATAGTATTTTTTTACCTCTGTTCTAGAGGTGTGTGGAATGTCCCATTATGTGAGCGGTTGCTACCTTATCAATGGCAGTGTTATAGCTAACACCGAGACTCGACCGTCTTATGCCTTTGATAGTCTTGATCCTGACATGGCTTTCTGTTCAAACATGAGGGAAAAGGTGACTATGATATTTAACATATTTTACACAAAGAACCCGCCTCGGTGGCTTAGTTGGCTAACGCGCCAGTTTCGTGTTAAGCTAGACTGTCGAGGACGTGGAGATCGATGTTAGAATCTTGGTTGAGTGAACTGGGAGTGGTTTTTCCTGGATGGTTTTTCACTCTCCATCCACACAAATTCAGGTTCACTTCCTCTAAATTCAACCTTCCCATTTCCTAATCCATTAGCATAATTACTACTTAAGTGTATAACTCGAACGGGTGGTAAGACACAAAAAAAGTTTGTTTCTAGTTGATAAAGTGGACCCTTTACGCTGTCTCATTTTAACTTATTGCCTTCACCGTGGTTCGGATCCCACGTTAAACTGTAAGTCCTCGATTTCATCTCACAATCACCCTATCATTACACATTAGCGTAAGTGTGTACAACTCGGCAGGGTAGTAAGACACGGTGATAATAATAATAATAATAATTTAACATATTTTTGTTTCATGTTTCAAAACTGATGATTACCTATTTTATAATCATTTGTCATATTTTAGCTTTGTATTTTCTTTGACTTGTCTTAAAATAATATTTTGTCAACAAAAATTATGCACATTAAATGGTTCATTGCACCACACAGTCTTTCTTGCTACTTTACCTATAAAAAAATCATAAGATATGTGAATCGAAATAATAAACATTGTTGCAGAGAAATAATGGGGAAAAAGAACATCATATTCTACCAATGAACATATAAAATAAGTATACACTGTTACAGAAACTTACTAAGAGGAAAGTAATATCTATGTTCACCAATGAGCATAACACTCAAAATCCCACATTTCATAGACCTCAATTAAAAAATATTTATTTACCAATAACTCATTGGTATTATAAAAATGTATTATTGGTTTTATGAAAGTATATTTCAAAATAAGTTTTTTTTATTTTTAATAGTACAGTAGAGTCTCGGAAATTCAACCTAATGTGAACTGAGATGGTATTGAGTTATTTTAATGCCGAGTTTTATGAATGAACTTGCATAAGATGCAGGTTTACTATGTCATGTTTACCTAACTAGGATGAATCAAATTACAGTATTGAATATTATAAGTACAGTTGTACTGTACTGTAGTATTGTACGGTTCAGTAACAGTAATATACATACAGTACAATATATTACATGTTAATATAATGGTGCACATACATACGTGTAATATACAGAAATGCAGTACAGTACTGTACATTTAATATCGTATTGATTCTAATAACATGTTACTAAATCGTAAAACTAACAAACACAGCACTTGTAAATACAGCACAGAATGACTCTTCCACTCGAGTTACACAAACAGACTGAGAGGTTAAACACTTTAATTACCTTGGATTGTGATGACTGGCGCCAACAACTGTGTGCCCGTGTTGAGTTACACGGACTGTCGAGTTTCCGAGACTCTACTGTACTAAAACCTTGCAATCAAAAGTTATTTTGTATATCAATGTGTTGCGTAGATATGATCAAAGTTGGTAATTTTCGCCTATATAAACTACTCTCAAAGTCCTTTTAATGGAGAAATGAGATGCATAATTTAGTTTGTAAGGTTTAAACAGTGCCTAGATAAGAATTTTAATGAAAATTGTTTGAGTAATTTCTGATAAAATCATTTTTCTCAGCCTTAAATAAACTACCCCTTGGATTTAGGGTTAGACATATAATTCCAAAAACTCCTCCGAGAACCTTATGAAAACCCTAGTTACCCAGTTTCAGCTCAGACTGTTTTTTTTAATAAAACGGTTTCCCACTTTCTCTTAACACCAATGGGGTTACACTTCATCTAAACTTAACATTCCTCATCCCTAATCCATTAGTGTAATTAGTAAATAGGCATATAAACTGAGGGGGTAGTAAGATGTGGTCCTAAAAAATGGCTGTGATATGTGTTTTTGTTGTTTTGTGTATGTGAATGCAATTTGCATAAACATTCGACTCAGATACATATTGCACAACTTTTTATAAGCTAATACTATTATTTGTATATTGCAGGATATATTCATGTTTGTCAGCAACCGAATGGACTTTGGTCATCTGGTGAACGCTGACAACTTTGACACTGATAAAACTAACAGTGAAATATATCAACTATTTGACAATCGTTGGGATTGGGAGCAGAGATACATCCACGAGAACTACAGTGAGAACCTTAACCCGAACCACACCGCCGAGCAGGTAAACTGGCTACGTCTTTATCAAGTCAGGCTTCTCATTTATTGGCTGAAGCAACAACCCATCTTGACCCACCTCGGTGGTATAGTTAGCTGACGCTCTAGTTTTGTTTTGAGCTATACTGCCGAGGACGGGGAGCTCGAGTTTTGAATCCCGGTCAGGTGAACTGGGGGTGGTTTTCCGAAACGGGTTTCCACTCTCCCTCCACGCAAATGCGGGTTCACTTCCTCTAAATTCAACCTTCCCAATTCCTAACCCATTAGTATAATTAGTTCTTAAGTGTATAACTCGAATGGGTAGTAAGACGTGGTGCTAATTAAATAAATAAAATAAACAGCCCATCTCACAGCCGATTTACCAGAAAATAAGATAGAATTACAGCACATTTTAACCGTAAAACCTTTCCACAATAGCGGAATTCAAACCACTTTAGTAGCATTTTTTGAAATTCATTATTTTTAAATTTTGTTGTATTTTATTAAAATACGGCAAAACACTTTCACTGGTCTCAACTCAACTGTTTATTAAAGTATAAATACATAAAATCCCACCATGTTACAATGCCTGGTTCGAGCTATATTACCTACCTAAGCAAAGTGTTATCTATGGGATGTGACAGACTCCTTAATGTATGTCAGCTTACTTGACTCTTGAGTTGAAAGGTCAAGTTTTAATCACTGGCCAAATGCACTGAGGGTATTTTTTCTCTCAATGTAGTTTCTTAGCATCTGTCTACACATATGTTGTTGCAAGTCCTTAACATTTCACCTCTATCCTGTTGTTTTTCTTTTTTTATTAATTGTGTGCTGTTAGTTTTCAAGCCATATATATGCACTTGGCAAGTAGCCTACAAGCACTGAAACAGGTTCATAGAAAATAATTACTCTGCATATTATGATTACTCGGTCACCATTTCACAAAATTGTCTTTATAAAAACGAATAGTTGCCTAATGGCTCGGAAATGTATTAAAACGGCGTGGAAACACTCATAAATAATGCCTTAAATGTTTTATGTTCTTGTTAAATGTTCCTATATATATATTTGTCCTATTATTCTTTACTTATTTTCTTTTCATGCCTTTTGTTATTTTTTGTTTCCTCTTTTAATAAATTTTGTTGCATGTTTTACACTCCATCTTGATGAGTTCCAATAGAATGAAACCTAGGTTGAGGGATTCGGTGGTAACGATTGATTTTTCTTCAAGAGCCAACTAGCTATTACCTTCTTAGTCCAGTGGCAACAATATAAAGTGTTAATCGTATTGTTCCTTTCATTGGAATAGTCATATTGTGTTTGTTCCAGTTTATCTGTATCCATCCCTCTTTACTGTACCTTCTTTCTATCTAATAAAATAATATAATGTAAGCTTTGTTAGGCTTATGTAGAAAAAAATTTGTTTACTCTTGAGTCTAGACTATAAATACAGCTCTTCGTTTGTATTCTTCCTGCATTTAGTGTCAAAAATTTTTAATATATATATTTTTATGGAGGTAGACTCACTTTGAATGTTAATTGGTTTTTTTTGTGTAGCCTTGTCCGGATGTTTATTGGTTCCCCATTGTGACACCGCGCTTCTGTAAGGAGTTCATAGAAATCATGGAGGCTTATGGTCAGTGGTCAGATGGCACCAACGAGGTCAGTTAATACAGAGGTCACTCACAGCAGAGGTTAAGATATTCAAAATGTATTGTATTTTGTTGCAATTTATTGGAAAGTCAGGGTTAAAATCCTGGAATGAGTCTCTTAAGTGGAATATTCCACTTGTAATTTCCACTGTAGTTTTCTCAATATTATTTCTTAGTCTAGTCAAGTATGTCCAACTCACGAGCCACTTGCTTATTTTGTGCGACCCGCTAGTGCAAATTGAAATACTTCAAATTGCAGAAATAAACAACAAATTAAGCTCATGCAGCTGACGTAAATGCTCACTAATTTCCATGATTTTCCAAAATTGTAGGTATGATGCTAAATGTAATAAATGTTTGTATGTATTTGTAAAAAATAAATAAGTGTTTGTTCATGTTTTATTATAATTAGGCATTAGGTCCTATAAACTTCATGTAGGGCCCTTGGGCAATTCTCCAAGAATACATGCAGCCCTAGGCCGGGAAAGGGTTGAACATGTCTGGTCTAATTTGTTGTAATGTTTCGAAGGATTCATAAATTTAGAATGTATCACTTAAGGGGAATGTTAATCCCTCCAAGCTAGTCGTGTCAAACATGTTTAATCATAAGGTACACATTGAATATTTTTAATTTGGAGGGGGCCACATTAAAAAGCATTAAATATTGTTAATACTGTTATTAAAAAGGGTTCTAGCTACCTTAATATTGCAATAAGAAGAGACTAAACCCTTTTATAAGACTCAGCTCATATTAAACCAACAATTTTGAACCTTTTATTTGCAGCAATGGAGTGATTGTCTTGCTATAGATCTTATGCCAGAGTCATCATCATAAACTGTTTCCAGCTTGTGTTTGGGTTGGCTTATAAATTTCCTCCGTTTTCCTCTTACTGCATACTTGCTGTTATCTGGTCCTCCCATATTTTTCTTCATCTCCCTTTGTGGTCTTTTCCCCTCCGAAATTCATTTTCATCACTTATATAATTTCCTAAAAATGTGTGTCCATAAGCCGAGATCTCTCGGGTGTTTTGTTCTTTATCATGTGAGAAAATAACTGTCAACACACTTTTGTGCTATCAAACACTGCACCTATTGGGGGTGTATATTCAACAACTTCAGGGGATTGATTCATTTTGAAGAAAGACAACAAATTTGGTACACCATTAGATTTCTACTAATTATGCCAAATTCCCAAATATTACATTTTTGAAGGTTGTATTTCTATGATGATTATAAAAATAAGAACATGGTTCATCAAATTGTTTGCAAACCGCATAAAATTTCCGATAGGGTCGCAAATTGAACAAACCTGCTCCAAGCTATAGCATTGAAATAAACGTATACATTTAAAGGAGTCTTTACTTTTTCTTTATTAGGTAATAGTTTTAACTTTATAATACTACTTTCACTACTTATTGGTGCTTGATCATTTTGAATGTTCAACAACTTTGTTGATCTAATTTTCATTGTTTTGTGACAAACACTTAGTAATGTCAAGGGTCGTTTTTTGAGGCCTTTATCGTTAATGTGTTTGGATATATCCAGATACACAAGTTGAACGTTTCTGGGATTGGCTCTTAAGCTAAATTGTGCTAACCATATGATAATATTAATTCTTACACCTAACAATCCCTATTAAATGATATAATTAAAACATAAGTAATTTTGGAGGAAGAAAATGTTTTAAGCAAATGAATTATTGTATATTTTGTCACAAGATTAATATATTATTATGTTGCATGCAACCATTAAAATATATGACTAAGTAAACCTACTTTTCACAGCTGTTTTTTTCATGAAATCTGTGAGAAATCTAATTTTAAACCACAACATTTTGTTTCAAATTCAAAGTAACCATTCTTACATATTTCACAAAATTAAAGGATACTCATACTCATAGCTAATCACAACATTCCCTCATGGGGTAGGCAAGAAACTGTGCAGATAGCTCAAAAAACAACTCCATACTTAATCCATCCTCAATAACTTTCTCCACACTTCCCTACTCCCCATACTTGTATATTTACTTCTTTTTTTGTGAAAATCCAAGTTTTAGAACGAATTCTCCTATTTTTAAATGATGCATGTGTTTACTACAAAATAATGGTTGTGAGTAATGTTTGTTGTAAATATCAATTTTAGTTAAAAAATAGTTTCTTAATTTCATTGCTATATTTCAGAATCGGAAATATCTCATTCTACAACCATGATTAATGATAGATTTTACATATATTATCATTTTGATCCAATCAACATAGCATAATTTATCAAAGCATCTATTAATGTGAGTGAAATTTTTATATTGATGAACGTAGAAATTTTTTTTTTTTTCCTTAAATGCTTTAAAACTTTTTTATTGTTATTATTTGAGAATTTATTTTTAAGATAATATTTAAAAGATTTATCTGCCATAATAAAGGATCTCTTGCTATGATGTACCAATGAAATATAGAAAAGACAAGGTAATATTTGTACCAACTGTATGTTCCTTTTAAATACAATAAAGATCTGTGCGAATTTAATAAATGTACCACATATATCCTAATCATATTTGTTGGCATACAAGATAATAATAATAATGATATAGCTCTTCTCATTCTAGTCATTTAACAATATCATGCTTAATTCAATTACATCCACATGTATGTTGTTTTGAGTGAACAAGTGTGTGTGCACTTAGGACGAGCGCTTGGACGGCGGCTATGAAAATGTGCCAACCCGTGATATCCACATGAAGCAAGTGGGGCTAGAACCCCACTGGCTGGAGGTCCTCAAGGCTTATGTGCGTCCGCTTCAAGAGCTCATGTACACAGGATACTTCCACGATGTATGTAACACCGCTCATTCTCCCTGATCGCTAACTTAGTCATAGTCATTGTTGTGTCTAGGATGAGCGCATCGAAGGAGGCTACGAGGCTGTACCCACGCGAGATATTCACATGAGACAGGTTGGCCTGGCCGCCCATTGGGATTACATCTTGGAGGAGTATGTGGGTCCGTTGCAGCAGACAGTGTTTATAGGGTACACCGATGTAAGACATGTGTTCATTTTTGGGAGAATGGGAGGACTTGGTGTTGGTGTTCGCTACACTGTCTCGCTTCTGTTGCTACTGCTGCGGACTTTACATTCTCAGGGAGGGTTTGTGTTTTGGGCCATATGAGTCATGTTCAACATGTTGAGGTTAAATTGCACTTTATAACGCACTTGCATAACCACTCTAATATACTCTCTTTTCTTTTTCTTTTTTTACTCATAAGACACACCACAATTTTCAAGAGAAATGTGTATGGCAATTATGTGGTCACCTTTGTATCACAAGATGCAGATCAATTTGATGAAATTCATTTTCAGAACAGAAGTGTCTTATGAAGAAGGAAAAAGTTAATGAGTAATGACACAATTATAACACTGAATTTTAAGTAGTAGTCATTGTATTGTATTTTCTTTACAATCTTTTTTTTTTTTTAAGAAATATCTGGTAGTTTTTAATTCACATTTTCTTTATAGGTAAAAACCAACAGTTCTTAAAATTGGTTTCTATTCTGGTTTTGTGTTACAAACTAAGATGAACTTTTTTTTACTAATTAAAATCAAACAACAAATAAAGGAAATTATATCTCCAGAGTTATATCTGAAATACAAAAATATCATTTCTATATTTCTATCATATTTATTTTATGACATATTAGTACCTTCATGCTTAGTGCACATTATTTATTACATATCTTCCACACACCCGCCTCAGTGGCGTAGTTGGCTAACGCGCTAGTCGTGTTGAGCTCGACGGCTGAGGACGGGAAGATCGAGGTTCGAATCTCGGTAGGGTGAACTGGGGGCGGTTTTTCCTAAATGGTTTTCCACTCTCCCTCCACGCAAATGTGGGTTCACTTCCTCTAATTCACCCTTCCCAATTCCTAGTCCATTAACGTAATTAGTACTTAAAGCGTATAACCCGAACGGGTAGTAAGACGCGGTCCTAAATATTATTATTATTACTATTCAAGCAAATACGAATGCATATTTTCTAAATTCAGACTTCCTCATTCTTATTCTATATGGGGATGAGAATGACGTCGTTTTCCTCTGTGTGGTTTTTCCTAAATGGTTTTCCACTCTCCCTCCACGCAAATGCGGGTTCAGTTCCTCTAATTCAACCTTCCCAATTCCTAATTCATTAGCGTAATTAGTACTTAAAGCGTGTAACCCAAACGGGTAGTAAGACGCGGTGCTAAATAATAATAATAAATACATATCTTCCACAGATTAGCCAACTCAGCCAAGATAATATTCTCTGTTAATGGTTTAGCTATCAGCCTACAAATCTTATAAATGGCACATTGGTTTAGTTATCAGCCGATAAATCCTATAAATGGCACTTTATTCCATACAGAAAAAACACTTGTAAGTAAACCAATGATAAAGGTTCAAAAGGACATACCTAAAGAACATAATGGTAGTTACAACAGTTCTTTAACCTTTAATAATCACTCAACACACAAAAATCCATTTCTAGTTTATGTGTTATACTATCTTTAAGGAAAACAATTTTTTGTCTATAAAGTAGTTTATGTACTAATTTTGCACTGTAAATAAAATGTACTGCATGCTCCTTTAAAGACTAAATTTTTCAAATAACTGTTTAATTTAGTAGTTCATGATGTTAAAATATTTTAGAACTTTTATCCTAAAAGATATATTATTCTTTTTACAAATAAAAGGTTTTTTTAATGACCAGCGTTGACTCATATATTTCATTCATTTAGCACCATCCATGAAGCATGTGTGTGGCTTATAGAATGTAAACAACATTACCCCACTTACAAATTAAATTAGATGTTATGTGTTATAGAGCACTAGGCTAAATCATGGTTTAAATTAGGAGGGATAGCTATACTACAGCTAATCTCCTGACCTGATGAAGCTGTCTGTGACAGTGAAAGCTTGTCCTTGAAAATGTGTTAATGTGTTTTTAGTGTTATATCTAAACAATTTCTACTCCAGTATCACCTAGGTAAGTGTGCTGGTTATCCCTCCTAATTTAAACCTTGATTTAGCCTAGTGCTCTATACCACATAACCTCAATTTATATATTATTTTCCTCCTTTCCCTCCTGCCATTATTTGGCTTTCTCACTTCATTCCTTTTTTGTTATTTTCAACACTATTATAAGCTTCCTGTCTGCTATTCTTTCTCTTGTGTCAACAATGTCTAATATATTTTTACTTCATCAAATCAAATCCAGCTACTCTCCTGACCTGATGAAGCTATCTGTGACTGTGAAAGCTTGTCCTTGAAAATGTGTTTATGTGTTTTTTAGTGTTATATCTATACAATTTCTACTCCAGTATTATCTAGGTAAGTGTGCTGGCTATCCCTCCTAATTTAAACCAAATTAAAGTAGATATAATAATTTTGAAAACAAATTAATATATCCTCAATTTTATGATGAGTTAATTTCATTAAACACTTTAAATTCATTGTTTCAAAATTAAGACTCGATTATTCAGGGTGCTAGGGTCAAAACTTGTCCTGGATTTAAAAAATATTATAAATTCAGCAATGTGCTTTGCCTCAAAAGTAAACACTGAATAAGTAGGCCCTAATAACGTACATCCATTATTTTTTGTAATAAGCAGATGTCGCCACTTCTGTTTGATGACATGTTTACATTTCATCTTAAATTTTTATCCACATTTTTAGTTGAAATTTTATTAAATACTGGTAATTAAAAATTACTGCCTCAATGAATCTGCCATCCTGGATAATCGAGATTCCACTGTGTATTTATGTTAGTATAAACTTGTTTGGTGCTGTGTGGTTACTAATTATATGTGGTTTTATCAGCCTCCCAGGGCAATAATGAACTTTGTAGTTCGATATAGACCAGATGAGCAACCATCCTTGCGACCGCATCATGATTCTTCAACTTACACCATCAATATAGCACTAAACAGGCCCAAGATTGATTACCAGGTGAAATATACTTCTACAGTTCAATTTTCATAGAAAGAGCCTCTTAGAAAATACAAACCTATTCTTTTTTTTGCACCCAACCCAACATTGATACATTTTTACTTTATTATCTGTAAACTAAGGAAAATGGCGCAAACAGTTATTTTAAATTAAACTGAGAAAAGAAGATATAAAGGTAAGGCCTCCACACTTGCCAGAAAGTTGTAGGCCTCAAAGTTCACAGTTCAAACTTGTATCTTGGCTCTTGGTAGATAGACTGAATCATGTATTTAATTATGATTTTGACAAATTCTGAAACGTATTTATTATAGTTCCTGAACAGATTAAATAACCAAAGCACCTTCAGATTCATGTGGAAGATTTCACAACATCGTGCCATATTCTTGCCTCTGATACTGAGGCTTCACAAGGGAAACATAGACAGCACAGTCCACACCAATCATTAACAGTACCTCCATTTCCAAAGGAACCACCCTCTTCATGTAAAACTCTCTCTACCCTATATCCTAGCTACCAGACCCAAACATATATGTTATGAGGAAGAAGACCTTAACAAGCAATGTCAACAACTTTTCAAGGCTTTCACAACCTGAGAATACCCTAAACACATAGTCAACAGTCAAATAAACAAAGCTCTGTCCAATCAAGAACAACCTACCTATGACATACCACTCAGCATGCAGTATTATGAGGGAGTAGACAAACTCAGATTTATCTTGAACACAGGCTACACCTCTCACACAAAATCTTCTGAACAATGCTCCAAGAATCACATTCCAACGGCCCTGTAATCTCCGCAACATTCTGGTTCACCCTAAATTGCTCAACCCAAACACAAACAGCAGTAGACTCACACAAATGGAATAACCCATGAAAGGCCACTATGACTGCTCCACAGAAATATTATATATTCACACCAGTCAGTCATTTCTTTAGAAATAATAATAATAATTTTTAATTGATAATATAATACTTCAATAACTAAATATAATATAAATACAACATTCTATCCATCTACCAAAAGCAAAGAGACAAGTTTGATCAGGCAACTACAGAATCGGGGNGGGGGAACAGGGAACAGGGAACAGGCATCAACATTTTCTAAGTGAGCATGATCTACCTCTAGCTACGTTGCCATAGTCCAGTCTCTGTGTAGGTCTAGTCCTTAGATCCTCTTTACAATGTTTGACTTCATCATGTGTGTTATTTTCTACTTGTTGATCAGATCTATCAAAAGTAACAGATGTTAATAATAGCTTGACCATGAGACTAAGACTTTAGGATGTTGGGACTATATTATTCTAAGGAAGGATTGGACTCTCGAATCCTTCAAATCCCTTGTATCCTTAAGCATACCCGAGATTCAAGACTAAAAAAAAATTATTTTTTTATGTTTCAAGTCAAATTTGTTTTAGAGCTTTAATACTGCTTATTGGTGGTTCAGAACCAATTGTATTTATAGGGTGAACTTGACAACCAACCCCCAGACCAGTAATTTAATACTTAACTGGATTTATGAATGTATTACTGTTATAATGAATGGATTATAAGAAAGAATGTTGACATTTAGATATTATTTTTATTTCATATTATTATATTTCTTCTTACATTCTTAATTTTTTTTCCAAGATTCAGATTCGGATTTTAGATTGAAAAGTAAATTGTAGATTCAGATTCTTAAAATATTAGACTCAACCCAACTCTAATTCTAAGAGGCTTGTTTAATTTTTTACACTTGATAAAATAATCTACCATGTTGTGTTGGGATAATTCAGTCTGTTGTTCTAAATTGATCTAATTTATAAGTTTTGTGCTGATATAAACCTTTATTTTTGCAGGGTGGAGGTTGCAAATTTATTCGCTACAACTGTAGTGTGACAGACACGAGATTAGGGTGGCTTCTTATGCACCCAGGACGGCTCACACACTACCACGAAGGACTCCCTGTTACCAGCGGCACGCGCTACATCATGATCTCTTTCGTAGACCCGTAGTTTTGGTGCTTATATTTTTTATATTCATTTCATCAATTCCAAACTGCGCAGCTGGGAATTTTTAATTCGTTATAAGACTTTGAAATGGTCCAACTATGGAATAAACTAGAATTTCTTAGTTATTCAAGTGACCAATTAAAGTATCAAATTATTAAAAAAATGCATGTTTAATTAGTTATCTAGTGTGGGGATAAAATTTTATAAAATATTTTTATGTCATTATATTTGTCCAATTTTTTAAAGATGTTTATATTTTGTGTATGGCATGCTTCTATAATGTGTATTATATATTTAATAACCAAGAAATTTTTAACACATACATATGAAAACAAAAAGGTGCATTTTAACTTATTATAAATTTGATGTGGGAAAGAAAGTTGTCTTGATGTTACCTGCAAGGCGTTTATTGATATTTGTGTTCAAACAGTATCCGTTCGAACTGGCACTAATGAAGACTGTTCCTATTTGACTGAAATCATGTTTTGGGTTAAAATATTTTCAATGAGCCTAAATGTTGGGGTCTGCGAGCTCAAATTCTTTTCATTTTGAATCAAGCTCAAGCGAACTTCTCATAAAACTCCCAAGTATAAATTTGAGTTGAACTTGTGTTCATTTATAACCTAACAACTTAACTATGTAAATAAAAATTAGATATTTATTGAGATTTTAAAAAAAATCACAGTTAGATTGAAAATAAAACAGATTTTTAAAATGAAAGAATATTTGTCTAAAAATTTTGAACAACCTGTTTTTTTAATAGTTTGTTAAATAAAAATAATTTGGGCTTTAACAAAAAAAAACAAGATTAATTTGTGAATAAACTTGTGATGAATGGAAAATTAATTACTATGCGATTTGATATTTTCTAAGTACAGTTTCAAGAAAACTTCCATTAAAATAGGGTTGGATGTAGGTTATTTAGCTATAAACAACCCTATACATTTCCTACCCTTCTGGTATTAATCTGTTGGATGCTGACAAAAACACTACCACAAAACGAGGGTACTTTTTTGATAAATTTTAATATACATAGTACACTTTTGCAGCAAGGTGTACTTTACAAAGTCTTGCCCTAATCTATTTTGTTTCAATTCTACAGGGAGACCATTTCTATACCTTCTTTTTCTATGCTTCCTACTTCTCTCCCTTCATTCACCCTTTCCAATAGCCAGATGTCTGCATGCTCTCCTATTTGAGAGGCTTTCTCTCACCTCTCCTCTCCCCAACTGTGCATCTCACAAACATCTGGACAAGTAGATAGAAGAACAAACAATCACAATACAGCACATCATCATATGTCTCCAGCTTTGGGCCGGAACAGTTTAGTAAAATGTATCCTCCACCATTCTTCTTCCTTCACTCACGTCCAATCCTCTCTCCTCAATCACATACTTATTACCTGCTTTTCCCATCTCTTTCTTGGTCCTTTGAGGTCTCCCCCCCCCCCCCCCCC
>CABFOW010001128.1:15914-57491 GCA_902141385.1 Timema californicum | reverse complement strand
TAAAGCCTTTTCTAGAAACATTAACTATTGCCACAATCTTTTTTTTTTCACGATTGAAGTTTATTTACGTTTCTCTATTCCTCACGTAATCATGCTTAAACTATTATATGTATAAAGCTTTTTTACTCAAAATTAATATACAAACAATAAATATATTACAACATGCATTTTATACTAAATGATATAAATTAAATTCTTACTTGTTCTTAATCAGATAATGATACCACTCATAGATCAGCGTCACTATCATCTTCAGAGCTTGAGGAGTTGTCCTTCAAATTTATCACGACACTGTCATGCACTTTTTCTACAAGCCCGTCTATGTCTCACATTGTTGCTTCTACTTCTATTACATCATGATTATCATGATTTCAGCAGTGTTCTTTTGTGATATTTCTCCCTCCTTCTTCTAGTAGGCGATGAACATTGTTAAGTTCAAATGTATTGTTTTCTTGAGCAACATATACTTTAATTTGACTCCAAATTCCTTCAATGGGATTAAGTTCGCAGTGATAAGGTGACAGTCGTAGAACTTCATGTCCAGCACTTATAGCGAGCTCGTCAATCATATATTTACGCTCATAATTGCCTCGTACTTTGTCCAAAATTTCTACAAGCTCCATCTTATTCATAGTTTCTTACCAAGAAATACTCTTACTGGTGAGCCAGGACTGAATAATAATATTGGTATTACTCTTGGTTGGAATTCTTTCCCTGATCGTAGAATGAATGGAAGCATTGTCTAGAACCATGACACTGTTTGATGGTATATTTGGAAGCAGCTTATCTCTGAAATATTGTTCATACATCTTTCCATCCATTTCATCGTGATAGTCACCATCTTTTTCCCCATGAAAAATAAGCTTTGCACCGGGTATAAAACCATTTTCATTACTTGCATGTACGAGAATGACGTGCCCGTCCTTTCCAGGCCGAAGCTTATTTCTTGTAGTTAGGCCTTCTCGTCTTGCTTGTGAGGAAGATGCAACCGTTGTGTCCATCCAAGATTTTGAAGTTGAGTGTCCAGAATTGCACCAGGTTTCACCTGTGAAAACAATATTCCTGTTGCGCTCTCTCTTTGCTTCTTAATAGCTCTTAAGTAGTGATGTCACTACGCAATAATATCATCTCTGTCTAGAAGCAAAGAGTTACGCTTTCGTCGAATGAACTTAAAGCCAATATCTATAATAAAAAAAAACACACTCTAAAGTGTCATCAATGAAAAATTAGGCAGGTCACTATCACTTTCAATTAAAGCTTAAATTTTTCTTGGGGTAGGTAATTCATTGTTAGGGTAAAGTGAATGTACTATTCTGCAAATTGCTACTTGAGTAAAACTGTCATATTTATCCAAACGCTTCATTTGAGTCCAGTTATTTACTTTTTTATTGGTGTCAATAACTT
Organism: Timema californicum; assembly: GCA_902141385.1. NCBI lineage: Eukaryota > Metazoa > Arthropoda > Insecta > Phasmatodea > Timematidae > Timema > Timema californicum. Next base: position 56,087 of record CABFOW010001128.1, on the reverse strand, counting down.
TCTCTTAGTTTTGAATTATTGTTTAATAGAGATTACTAACTTATAAGACACGCCTCAGTCTGAATTGCCGCTTGATTTACTGAACAAGTTCCGTCTTAACGAAAATAGATGTAGACTCTTAACACCATTGCCCTTTCTTTACTACTTAATATTTTCCTCTTGGAATGTAATTGTTTGTAACAATCAGGAGATTCCATAATGTTTGTTATATTTTAACTATTTACAATACACTATTATTCAAATAAATATATTAATATGCACATAAAACTATAATTCCACAACCTTCCGGCAAAAAACAAAACACACAACCAACACATACAAATAAAATCTTAACGTGATCAATAACAAATATTTTTCCACACACAGTACTAATAAAATATGTGATTATTTAGGGAATGTTTTTGAGTCAGTTATTATGAGCACGAGACTCACATTACTGTAACTTTACGACTGTGCTGGAGGAAGAAGCACCAACTACTGGCAACAACGACAGCCCAGCATTGCCAAATTTGACATACATTCGAAGGAAGACTGATCACGGCAAACAAAAGAACGACAACGCTGTTGCTCAATAGTAAGCATGCAGTTCCCTCAGCAATGGAATTAGGTGTAGTAAACAAATAGAACATATGCGCTGACAGCATAAACAGTGTGTCAGCATTCCTCAAGGCAAATCAGGAAAGAATCCAGGATAAATAGCAGTGAGTAAAATATAACAGGGCTGACTAATCACCATCGAGTCTATGGTGTCACTCTGTATTGGAGGGCTACCGTCACGCCCGGGCTTCATAAACCATGTAGGATCACTACGAGGTCAGTCAGGCCATTGGTTAAGCATTTCTTTGAATACTTCGTTCTGTCACGAGCTTCTAAGTAAATCTATTATATTTTTCCATATCCTCTAATATTTCTTATCAACATCACGTTTTGTAATAGAATATAGTAGTACAATAACAACTCAAGACGGACGTCAATTACGAACCCAGTCACCTCCTCCATTCTCGGCTGCAACCCATCCTGACACCCTACGTCCACAGAAGGAAGAGGAGAAGGGTGACACCATGAACAAATCTGTTTTGGAGCATTTTACTGCAGTAAATTTACTATTACTAAATAATATACTTTAGCCATGTATGAAGGGGTTGGAGTTTGAGTCAGAAAGTAGAAAAATAGAAGAGTCAAAGGCTTAGCGTATTGACTCAACAGCCCTGTTAGGTAGCCTATTGACACATTTAAACCATACATAAATTCAAGTCGATTCAGTGCCCTAATCCTTTCCCTGTTCATAAATCCTTTTCTTCCTGGTGTTTCACACTCGCCCCCCAATCCAATGGGTACCATATCATGAACACTTATTATACTTTACCTGGTTACATATAACTCCCTATTTGAATATTCTTGGTTAAATTTGCATTTAATGATTTACTTTTCTTTATTTTTTAATCAATTTCCGTTTTTATAAAATCAATTTGTCATGTTTAAAATTTTTAAAATTAGTTTAAAAATATTTGTGTTTGATAACATTATTATAACTATCTATCTATTTTTTATTGTTAACTCTCATATTATTTCATCTAAATCAAATAGTACCCTCATAGACTATTTATTGTTCTATAGTTGGTTATCCTGATCAAAACAGCCTTTGTTTTTAATGATGGGCACTGGACTTGTCTCTGCTCCAGTGTGGGCAACTGTACGATCTGGACACTACTTTTGATATATTTTCACCACCTTTACAATACAATTTTAGGATATTTTCTAAAAAGTAATATCCTGTGACCCTGCTATAAATTAATACATGTTACAGCCATTCTTATTTCTTTATGAAAATCGGTGGGTTTATTAATGTAATGTCAGAAAGTAGTATTCTACCGGTAAAAATACAATCTATTTCAGGTCCATGTACTATCGCTAAAAACTATAGAGCTGGCAACACTGTTCTGCACTAGACGACTCCCGAATCCCGATAGATAAGTGGGAAGAGCGTTGGCGTATTAAACCAAACCAAAATCCTCTATGCACAAAAGTCCCGACCTCAAGTCTTGTGTCCAGGTGTCATTTTTCAATTTAAAAGGATACGATATTAATAAGTGGCTGTACGCGTAATTAGCAAACATAATCGCTTCACTATTTAATCCCCTATTCAACAGTTCAATGTTGTGAACAGTTCACAAAAATGACCAGTTAATTTATTTAGTTCAATCGTTCAGTTGTGTAGCTTCTGAATCTACTACGCCTATAATTATTGTATTTGTAATAATAATGAGCTGAACCAAAGGACTTAAAATTTCAAAGTTATTCAGTTCACCGTAATTATCAATGTTATTAAGCTAGTTCGTGAACTACAACATCTAGCTCAATCTTTAACGAACTACACATGAGCTTTCTCACATTAATAATTAAAACTTAAAAAGGTCTCATTTAACAAACGAATTGAAAAAACTCTTGTAAATCAAAGATTTACTTTTAAATCACAACACCTTATTTTACACTTTAAAGTTTAAATCTAGCGCAAATCTACCAATAATATCTGTGATATATTGTCCTTGAATAAAAATCATAACTCGTGAAGTTGTTTAATCACTTCATATTTGAGTTGATAAGGAACATTTCTAACATTTCATTTTGATCTTAAAAACGAATGGAATACCTCTTGGTGTGTCATATTCTCCTAATACTTCCTAACGGATTATTGTCTGGATTTTGGTATAAATAAATATATTACTGACAGAGCCATCTATGAATATAGCTATGTACTATTTAATCATGCGAGTCTTTAAGCGCTACCTATTGATTAAAATAAGTACTATTTGGTTAAAATAGTTCATAAATTATATCATAGATGGCTCTAACTGTAAATATTGAATGAATTATATCATGGAAAATAAGACAAATCTGCTAAGAGGTATGAGGAGATTATAACATACCAAGAGGTTTAAAAAAGAAGTATCACCAAAGTTTTAAGTTTCTGTTACTCTTCTGCTTATTTATTCCATGTGTATATATTTTAGCATTTCTCGGTTTATGTAATTTTTTTTTCAGCGTATTCAGTTATTATTATTATTATTAGAAAAAAAGGCTCATATTATTTTATTTTACTGGATATAAATTAATTCTGAAATTTGATGGTTTAACCCCAATTCTATTAGTATTTTTGAGATATGACATATTTTGTAACTATATATATATATATATATATATATATGTATAAAAAATCAAATTCTTAGTGAATCCTGTAACATTATAAAAAAATGTTGTTTTAGATTATTAGGCTCTGAACATTGAATGCATGAGCAGATTATAATATACCGATACCAAATGTGTTTCATACATTATTAACATAATAGCTACATTGGCATTTCCTATATCACTTCTAGACTACAAATTAGATTACAATACGCCTGTAGCTCTCGAAATAATGTTCCTCCAGCGGAACTAGTTCACGTAAACTAGTTCATTTAACTAGTTCACTCAAACTAGTTCCCTTAAACTAGTTCATTTAAACTAGTTCACTCAAACTAGTTCATTTAACTAGTTCACTTAAACTAGTTCATTTAACTAGTTTGTTTAACAGGTTCACTCGAACTAGTACGTTAAACAGTTTCACTCATACTAGTTCGTTTAACTAGTTCACTTAAACTATTTCGTTCAAACTAGTTCTTGCTAGATTGTTATATCAGAGTAAAAGATATATTTTTTCTAATTAGTAGTTCGGACCTTCTGAACGTGAATTAGTTCAAATCAAGTAGGCGAATTAGTTCTACTATTTCAACTCACTTAACAGTTCAATTTGAATAATTAGTTCGCAAACTACACATCTAACACCTATAGTTTCCACAAGCATTAAACCCTAAAAAGTAACAAGCGCGTTTTCTAAAGTACTTCAAATTTTTGTACTACACTGGATGATAATTATAATAATTAAACAACTATGGGAATGGGCTTACTTAAAAATTTGATTTAAAGGGAATTTATGGAGAACATGGAAACCAATCCGTCAATCCCACCCGGAGAAGTTAATCATAATGAAACTTATTCATCTGAAAATGCAAGCCCATCTGTTATTGAAAACGAAAGTTTTATTGAACGTGATAAATTAGATAAATTAGGGGTCTTGGGCGAAAATTTGAATGTGCCTTCTTTCGACTTAACTTTATCGGATAGTAAAGACTTTACAGCTCATATAAATGAAACAGAAATATCTATTGAACATTCAAGCGAAGTTAGGTTAGAGGAAAGTATAGAAAATCCCAATTATTTATCATATGCACTTGAAAATATAACACACATAACTAGTGCTTGGAAAGATTATCAAAATGATGGCGTGTCCTACTTCACAAAAGGATGCAAATGGTTAGTTAGCCAGTTTTTTGGTAAAAGGTTTATTTTATTAATACTTTTTATCTTAAGAGAGTGATTTGTCTACTTATTTGGTTATCATCAATTTTCAAATTATTTATGACTTTAGGCCTACCTAATTTAACATAAATATTGTTTAAATATTCCTTATTATTAATTTGAATGTAAACATGTTAATTTAATTTATATAAATTTAGTAAAATTCATTAACACTAGTGGTCTACCTATCTGTTACTTTACTTACTGTTAGTTTGAAGGAACTGAAATAAAAAGTGGTGAAAATTTGTAATAACTATGTTACACACATGGTTGTGATAGCCTAAATATAGATGCCTAAGTTGTCCACCACGGTGGTCTTGGGTTAAAGTTCTCAACTTAGAACCTGATGTTTGTGGTTTCAAACCCAATCCAGTTCAACAAATTTTTCTTGAGCATTAAAAATCCATAGTGCAATTTACTTTGGAGGGGAAGTAAAGCTGTCAATCCCATGTGGATTGTGTTATGTAAAATTAAGTGTGCAAGGTATGTGAAAATACCTTTCCAGCTCTCACTCATAGAAATTCTGTGTGGAAGGCTAAGTGAACCTTTCATATGTCCAGAACACCTCTAGTACATGGGATTTCTTCTAGACGGTGCAGGCAGCATTAACTAGCTTAAGGGCTGAGTGCACGCACACCCAGCTCCGGATATATAGAAACCAAATAAAACCTACCTTTGGGTTGTTGACTTAGTTTAAAAATAAGAAGAGGCTTAAGTTGCTAGCATTGAAATGTTCATTCGTATAACTTTTGAATATCGGCTATATATTTATAATGGTAAGCTACAACTACTAAGATTAAGATTATTATTACCCGCCTTGGTGGCATAGTTGGCTAATGCGCTAGTCATGTTGAGCTCGACTGCTGAGGACGGGGAGATCGAGGTTCAAATCTTGGTCGGGTAAACTGGGGGTGGTTTTTCCAAAATGGTATTCCACTCTCCCTCCACGCAAATGTGGGTTCACTTCCTCTAATTCAACCTTCCCAATTCCTAATCCATTAGCGTAATTAGTACTTAAAGCGTATAACCCGAATGGGTAGTAAGACGCGGTGCCATATAAAAAAATATTACTATTATTATTATTCTACAATGGTCTTTGGAAAATGAAATGTCTATTAATAAATCTAAGACCAAATCTACAACTTTTACTAAGAAAACTAATCCTTTTTTATTTATAAATTGAACAATGAAAACATAGTTTGCACCCTTTATATTAATGATCTTGGTGTTCTTCTGGATAACAAACCTTTTTTCCACTATCATGTTGACCATGTAATTTTCCAATTATTGAAATTACTTGGACTTTTAAATTTATTATGCCATAATTTAAAAAAGTAGACTTTTTTATATCTGTACTATGCCCTGGTTAGATCTAAGTTAGAATATGATACTGTTTGCTTGGAATTCCATCACCTTAACTGACTCTCTTAGGTTGGAAAACGTTCAAAGAAAATTTGTCGCTGCGTGCTATGATAAATACTTTGGTAACCGGATTTATTATGATTATGACAGAATTCGAAACCTATTAGGGCTCCAAAATCTCTTCTCGCGTAAACTTTATTGTTATGTCCTTTTAGTTTTTTAATATATTCAATAGCAAAATTTATTGCAAATTTGCCCTTGATCATGTAGGCATTCATATCCCTTCTCGGGCTTCTCGTAATTCAAAATAATTTTTTCTCAATAGCTCTTATAAGGCAAGCCCTATAGGTCGTTGTATCCATAGCGCCAATCCTAGATTTGTCGAATTCAACTTTTATCATAAAAGAAAAGTTAAACACGGAGAGTTATTTAAGGAAATCTCATATCAATAATTTATCTGTCAGGCCTCCACCGTGGTTCGGATTCCACGTTAAACTGTAGGTCCTTTATTTCATTTGACAATCACTCCTACCATTACACATTAGCGTAAGTGCGTATAACCCGAACAGGTAGTAAGACGCGGTGCTAATAATAATAATAATAATTTATCATGTAGAGTTTCTGCCTATAATATTTAAATTTACAATATTCTGATTTATTTTTTGCATATTGTTACTTCTTTTAACCATTCTTTAGTTATTTGTTATTATTGCTTTTTTATTATTATCATTATAAATTACTTTTTTCGTAACTATTAATCATTATATAACATTATTTAGCCATTTTTATTTATCTTATTTTCTCGTGTAAATATGTGTATTTGTAAGGTACTTGTGTACTTTCAGTGCTGGCCTGTTATAGATCCTACGACTGTTGGTCAGCACTATAATAAAGGAAATTGAAATATTACTATTAGCACCACGTTTTACTACCTGTTCGGGTTATACGCAATTACACTAATGTGTAATGGTAGGGGGACTGTGAGATGAAATGGAGAACCTACAGCTTTACGTGGGATCCGAACCACGGTGGAGGCTTGGCATTCCCCACATTCACAAGTTGTGACTAATACACGTCTTGTCAGAGGTGAAGGAAGTTGTTTGGCAATCAGATAAATCTGTTCCGGGACCGGGAATTGAACCCCTGACCTCCAGCACAGAAGTCTGACACCTTACGCCTAGACCACCAGGTCACCTAACTACTAAGAGATTTCAGGTACAGACACCCTTAACCTCAATTTATTGTAAGCTAATACCATGGTCATCATGTTTTCACAAACCTCTTTGGTCTTGTAGGTCTCCCGATGGAACATGCATATTGACAAACAGTGACGAGAACGTGCTGCACATATTTGACTTGCCACAACAACTTCACTGCCAAGAATCTTGGGATTGTGACCGAACTTTGCCTGCTATGAAGTCTGTACTAAAGATTCAGGAAGGGAGGATGATATACGACTACTGTTGGTACCCTCACATGTCATCTTGGAATCCTCTCTCCTGCTGGTAAATCTCATGAGGATCAATAAATGGTAGCACACAATCGTACCTAGGTATATTCTTTCTAAGTACAGTTTGAAACAAATTTAAAAAAAATTGGGCACCAGTAAGCCACCCTACAATACAACTTCTCCCCCCGTTCACCCACATCTCTCCCCCTTCCCCCAAACAATAAACACAAAGCTTACTTGTATTCGATGTTATTACTAAAAAAAACACACTGTAGATAGCCAAACCCATTCTAAACAAAAAAAAATTTAAAGTTTATTTCATGTTTATGAAATTTTCTTCGGAAAAAAATAAACAGAGCTTAAAACACTACATGGATATCCATTTTGAATAAAATTACTTGGCCATTTTGAAATTTTTTTAATTTTCCATAATCAATCACCAGCAAACTACTTACCCTTAATTTTAGAACTAGAACTAAAATAATGATTTCACCTTAGTATGATCATATAACATCTAGTAGTTCCAACTGTACTGTTTTGAAGTACCTAAGTACTGTACAGCTCTAATTGAAAAGTCATATTTTAGTTTAATGAGCAAAGGTTTTGAAATATTTGATTGTAACAAATAATTAGTGATGTGTGTGTTTGTGTAAAGCTTAAATAACTCTGATGGGTATTTATATAAAAACACTTTCAGATTTATGTTAGGTACGAGGTTTGATATATTTATCACCATACTTTAATGTATTATTAGGATAAATGGAAAATTAAATATTATCTTTGTACTTAACAGGCCTTAGCATTAAGCAAATATATATATTTTTTGTTTGCAGCCTTGTAAGCACAAGTCAGTACAACCCAATACACATGTGGGATGCGTTCACTGGAGAACTGAGATGTACTTACAAACCTTATAACCAGTGAGTTCAAATAATCATTATTATCTATTGCATTGTACAACCCTTTGTTTTGATGTGAGGCAAATTTCCTTAAACTACTCCAACAAACTTGCTTCAGTTGCCGCGTGGTCTAAGGAGCTACTCTCGCAATAGACTAGACCGCCTAAAACAGCGAAATCGAGGATCGATCCTGGTTGGGTGTACTAAGGGTGGTTATTCCTAAATGGCTTCCCAATCTCCCGTCACATGAATGTGGTTACAATTCCTCTGAATTCTAACTTTCTCATCCCTACACCATAAGTGTAAATATGCTAGTAGACCAAATAAGTAGTAATATGTGGATAAAAAAAAGAAGCAAATTTTCTAATAGAAATTTATTAAAGACATTTACAACTAAAGGTTTCTACCCATGGTATTTTAGAGGATTAATTTAAGATAAATGGGGTGAAGGGGGGGGGGGNGAAATATATCATTACAACATTTGTATTTAATTTTGATAAAATAAGGTGCAGTAGTATAATTTATAGTCTTATCATAATGGAAATAATAATACTCGTCTTTTCAGTTTAGACGAGGTGATTTCAGCTTACAGTTTGGCTTTTGACCCTTCAGGCGAGAAGCTCTACGCAGGGTTTGATTGCATGGTGAAAGTATTTTCGACCAGTATACCAGGCAGAAAGTGTGTGACTCGCTATTTGAAAAGTAAGTTGGATCACTTTAGTTAAAAATGAGCGTGCAAACTTTTAAAAGTTAAACAATATCGATCCAGAGATTGGCAGAATGGCTAAAATGCTTGACTCTGACCTGATAAGATGTGGCTTGATCCCATTCGTTTGCATTGAAATTGGCTCTCCATTTCGAACCATCCTATGTAAACAAATCTTATAAATATTACCTGCCTGCAATTTCTTCACTTCATCCTTCATCCTTTTTGCTCAAGAGATTCATTCTTGTCTAAGTGTTATATTTCTCACATCACTTAGTTTTCAAAATATTTTTGATAATTTTGTTAAATAACCTAATATTATTACACTATCATTACTGGTACTAAATTTTGATAATCTTTTATTTACTGTATTAGTGTAGTGACGCGAGAATAACACAAAAATTTCATTTTGAAGGGTGAGAAAAGTATTGATTTTAATTTAGGATCCTCTGTTCCGACTGAGAAACAATATGGCCATATTGGTTGTATAAGCGTGAATCCAGCCATGCCGAAGATATATGGGGTTGGCAGTTATGCAAAGACTTTAGGTGAGTCTTTGGTGTACATCACTATTCTTTAACATTATCGCACAATGAAATATGGATGTTTTTATTTGATTAGTTAATTTGCTACCCTAGTTTATGAATCAAGTCTCAGAATGTTGGTTGAATTCCTTTTACCCACCTTTCTTATTTCTTCCTCTTTTGAATTAGCTTTTATCAAACTTGTGTTATAGTGCATTATATAAAAGATAAGTTACCACTTGTTTATTTTGATATTATTCTCTTGTTCGTCTGTAGGGCTGTATTGCGAGCCTGATGGCGCTATGCTTTGTATACTCCAGGGCCACTCAGGAGGTGTGACGCACCTCCAGTTCTCACCAGATGGCACCAAGCTGTATAGCGGTGGGCGTAAAGACACCGAGATACTGTGTTGGGACATGCGCTATCCAGGGACATTCCTTTACACCATGCACAGACCCGTACAAACCAACCAGAGGGTCTATTTCGATCTCACCTCAGATGGGAGATATTTACTCTCGGGTAGGTCTACAAGATGGTTGTTGTCTCTATAACTGCACCGCTGGTCGCATATTTTATGGAGTCAAGCTCTAAACTTCTGGTGGCTGATAGATAGAGGTAACAATTTCACCTGGAGGTAGTTTTTCACACGTGATTTTTCACACATGATTTATCACTTTGGTTTTTCCATAACCTCTTAACACTAATTTGGCTGCACTTTCTTTAAATATAAGATATTAAGTTGAGAGACAATATTTGCTCAGGGTCATTTTTGACTCAGATTGTAAGGTAGAGTCTGTGATGGATATGTGGATATCATTGGCAACCAAGAGTAATCATTGATGTCACAGCCACCGGCGACTCAGTTGTCCAACATTATAATAAGACAAACTTAACAACCAGACCCCAGACCATTATTTTAACCATTAACTGGATGTATGAATTTTAAAATGAATGTGTGAGTGCTCGAAAGTTCGAGTTTGGGTTGTATTTTAATAGTGTTTTGAACTCGACTCAAAGATTTTTACAAAACTCAAAAAAATTTGTGTATTCAATTTTTCGATTTATCTCAAAAATTTTGAGTTTAGTATATCTTATTCAATTTTAAGATATATCATTTCATAACAAATAGATTAAAAAACATATATAACTTACACATTGACATTTATAATAAATATATATAAAAATACAAATTTTTATGATCGTACATTTTTCACAAAAAAATAAATCCATTCTTAAAATCCTTTGTTTGTGATCTTGGTCTATATATAGCTCTATAGCAAGAATTCAATTTGAAATGTTTGTTTCACAAATATTGCACCAAAATATCCAAACTCAACATTTCATTCCAATTCGGTAAGAACTCGACTCAAAGTTAAAAATGCCTGCTCACACACACACCTATTACATTATACTAAAAATGTTAGTATTTAGTTACTATTGCTATTCTCAACTATTCTGTTTTATTTTCATTATTTTTTTCCAAGATTCGAATTTGAATTAACGGTTCATGATATGTAGGTAAAATGAAGATTTCGATTTTTAAAATAGTGAATTGATCGATCTCTAAATTAAACTTTGTAGGCTTTGAATGTTTTATTATCTCAACAACATTATGATGATTACTTTCCCACTCCCCATGTTAGCTGACTTTGGGTTTCTAAAATATAAAAAACAAAAGAGTGGACTTTATTCAAACTTGGTATGTACGTAATAATTGATTATCACTTAATTAACATTGATCACCCTCCAAACATTGTCCAGTCAGTGTTTTACTCTCCTCTCATGAAAAGGGGGTTGATGTGCCCCGAAAATTATTACTATGATGTGTTTTCTGTTAAGTGTATAAGCCAGCTAAGGAACGTTAGGGCATTAGCAGTTCACACGTCACTCACAGATTCCTCATAACTTTGTGTACAGTAAATTTTGCAGCACCTACGAAAAAATAAATTTATGTCTTTACAGGAACCCATAAATACACAAACAGTTTTTTTAATATATAACTTTCTTATCACATTTTATCATCAAACCAAATTAAATGCACGGTATCTAGCTACAAATTAATAATATGATAGTGGGCTAACCATATATAAATAAATCAATAGGAACAGCTCATTTTTTAACATTATACTTTAAAAGAATGATTTTTTATTTTAATTAATTAAAATACACTTATTTTGAGAATATATCTTGTTTATAAACAATGAAGACAAATAATTGACCAAATATACGAAAAGGCCACACCGAACACTTCAAAAAGCTGCTAGTTCCCCAATCCTGGTATAGGCCTTGTCCTTCCAACATCATTTGATTGGGAATCTTATCCAGCAATTTGACACAACTATTTTCCCTTTGTTTACCTAATTATTTGTGGTTTTTTTTTACCAGGAACAACTGAAGGTGATGTGCTTGTTTGGGACCTAAGTCTACCTCCTGTGGACCAATCTCCTGATCCACTACTCCAACCAATCAAAACATTCCATGCACACAAAGATGCTGTTAATGGAATCAGGCAAGTATTTTGGTTTAAACCACTCACTACTTGATTTATGTCGGTTCTTATTGAAAGGTATATAATTGCTGTTTTGCAACAACAGAATTAGTAATTATTAGAAATAATAATAACAACACCAACAAATTTTTTGTTTTGTACGAAGCATATACATTATACATATTTGAAGCAAATTCAAACTTCATACACCCCTATTGAATATAAACATTTTTGAAATATATTTATGTAAATATGTGACATGGAATGTTTGATTATCTAAGGAATAGCTTAATTCTATTAGATATAATAAAGATAAATGTATATTTAATTTAGTCTGTCAAAATAACCCTTTAGATCAGATACTTCATTAAATGCATTTTTTAAATTACTTAATTTTTACCTTTGCTTAATATATAAACTTTATATATATAATCTTATATAATATTTCTTGTTCTTTATGATGCACAGTCTTCATCAACAGTACCCAATTCTCGCCACATCATCAGGACAGCGGCACTTTGAAGAGCCTCGCCATGATTCTGATGGAAATGAAAGTTTATCCGACGAGAGCTCACCGATTCTTTTGAGAAAATACATAAAACAAGAAAACTCGTTAAAACTTTGGTGGGTGGGGAAAACAACTCAACAGACTCTCTCAAAACAAGATTTGTGACATTGCCTCAAATAAAGTTATTTTATTGTTTACAAAGAAAGTTTACATTTTCTTTACTGATGCAACAAGATTATTTGTACATACAATATAACTTGTGAATACGTGGAATTAATGTTCATGATATAATTCAATCTCCTTTAAAAATAAATATATATTACAAATGATATCTTTGTGTCTTGAAAGAAAACCTTATTTCACTCTTTACTTCTTACTCTACCTAAAAAAGTTACCTAAGAAGTTTTCCTTTCCTTTCTACTTCCTGTATTTATACTGTTTGCTACAATATTTGTCATTGTCATATTCATGTTTGTGTCCTGTAATTCTTTACCAATTTCCTTTTAATCCATTTATGTTTTCCTGTTTTCTTTCCAAGAATTTTGTGTTGTATGTTCCACATACTCCTAAAGAGTTCATGCAGAATAAACCTCAGCTCAAGGGATTGAGATTAATTATAAAATTATTTTCTTTATAAGGCTAGGGTTGTACAAAACTCCGAAACTTTGATTTGGCTTTGAAACAAATATATGCTTTGATTTCGTTTCAATAGTTACGAAGCTTCGCCAATAAAATATGGACGGTTAAAATATTCAATTTATGATTAAGTGTTGCCATTTTGAACTGATGTAAACATTAAAAATTAAGATTCATATGAAAAAATCTGAAGTATAGCTCATCTTATCTAAGAGTGTAAGAAGATTCTTTATTGCAAACAATGGCTGGAAGTATTATTAGAATGGTTTGATAACATTTTTATTGCTGATATAATATTAATAAGCAAAAATAAATTATTTCTGAATAGGTTGCTATTAGTGACTTTCAGCCAATGTTTGCGATAAAGAACCTTCCCTTAGCTGTCACTTACCTACACAATTATCGTAGATTAGCTATAATTGAATTGCATGTTGTGATATTAACTTGCTTTATCAGATTAGAATGAAATATTACATATAATTTGTGCAATAAACATTTATATCAGCAACTAACTTAATTCTAGAACCTTCCTTTCTCTTTTCTTTAATTCAAGTTGTTTAACGTGCACTTTCTGAACCGACTGATTATATCAGCACAGGCCTTATTAAATAACTTATATTTAGAACAAACTCAACATCCAGCCCCCGGCCGTTAATTCAACCCTTTGAAAGAGTAAACCCACATTTTACCAATGATACATTCTTCAGCTGTGCCGGAAATTGAACCCGAGACCCTTAGCTCGGTAGACAGACACACTACTGACCGAGCTAAGGTGTTGGATGATTCTAGAAGAGACACACCACCTTGTCCCTTAACTTTGAAAAGTGACACCATGCCAGGAATCAAACCTGATACCCTTAGTTCATTCAGTAGCATGTCTGCTTAATGACATCCTTAATTCATTTGGTGGACGTGCTGAGATGTCGGACTAAAGGTTTTCCATCGAAGGAGTGTAGGTAACTGACAGAAATCAAAAGTTACCAGATCTACTCATATATCCATTCACCAAACCAAATGTTATGTGAGATCATAATGTTGAGCTGCTATCACATTTGGCAATCAAAACTTTCACAACAAAAACATTTTATCTAAAGCCTTTTTACATTATTTAAATACAAACTTATGGAAATCATTTGGACGCTTCCTTTTTGTGGACGTGACATCCGTAATTAACTTAAAAATATCTTTCAAATGAGAGCTTCTAAAAGTCTGCCTTCTCTTCTTAAACTAAGATGGTGAGCCTGATGAAATCAGGGCAATTGATGATGCCATACAAACAGATTTCGATGGTGTCCACACACACATATTTACAAAATAAAAACTTTTATTTTGAAACTAATATTTTATATGGTCCTTTCTTTAAGTTATAAGAAACATCTATTTTTGAAGATACGTGTGGGAATATTATTTTTAATCTATAATTTCATGAACTTTGGTTCTTTATATTAGTTACGAAAAATCCAACCAGACATTCATCTTTAGGTAAGTATTATTAGAGGTGTTTATCAACACTTTTGATAAATAATATAGCATTGTTAGGAAAATAATTTCCACATTGGTTAACATTAGTGACTTTAAACCAATGTTTGCAAAATAAATCTTTTGCTAGCCATCAATTACCACTATTCCCACACTAGGTAGACTAGGAACATCAGTAATTTTTTAAAAATAGATTTGGTCTTATAACAGGTTTCCCACCTTTCCCAAAGTTAATCCTATCAGCAGCTTCAGTTTTTATATCCTGAAACTTTGTCGCCTCTGCTTGAAGTCATCCATCATCTGCATTCGTCGTCTTCCTAGACTACTCCCTTTCACCTTCCCTCCTATGACATAACTCTCTTAATGTGACCCGTAACCATCCAGTCTGCCTTTCTTCTTGGAAATACCTGGTTCTATTTTCATTGACTCACCTTAGAACTTTTTTACCAAGCACCGTGTTTTACTACAAATTTAGGTTATATGCTTATGTGCTAATTAAGCTAATGTTTTAAGGGATTAGGAAGGTGATATTTAGAGGAAGTGTACCCAAATTTGCGTGGAGGTAGAGTGAAATACCATTTTGGTAAAACCACCCTCAGTACACCCGACCGAGATTCGAACCTTGATCTCCCAGTTATTGGCAGTCTAGTCTACTGTGAGAGTAGCGCCTTAGACCATGTGGCCACAGAATCGGGCTTAGAACTTATTCATTAGACATATGATCTGTCTACCTCTAGTCATTAGTTATAATAAATGGTTTGATGGGTGGCTGAGAGGGGGTGGTTATAGAGGGGGGAGGAAAGCACAGGTAGGGTGAAGATATATATAAATATATATTAGAGCTAGAAGCAACAGGAGCAGAGAATAGTTATTAATGAGAATCATGAGTGTTGGGTAGCCCGAGGTTGCAACTTGAACACAGCACATCACAGTCAAAAGGACTTGGAAACTCACTGCATCAGTTCAAAAGGTAAATAAATTGTTTACTATTTAAAATGTTACAAAGATACAAAATCTACCAATTTTGAGGATTAGATATATTAATTCATGTTGACGGTTTCACATGTTATTTTTCAGGACATGAAAACTTCAAAACCCCTTTACGTTTTTTCCATACTCAGTTTTATTTTGTTTTTATTTACCAATATAATTAATATATTCATACTTAGGCCTGTAAGTTGAATATTAGCCATCGTTAACTTTTAAATACTTTTCAATTGCAGTTTATTTATTTTCTCCCTTTCACCTTCCCTCCTATGACATAACTCTCTTAATGTGACCCGTAACCATCCAGTCTGCCTTTCTTCTTGGAAATACCTGGTTCTATTTTCATTGACTCACCTTAGAACTTTTTTACCAAGCACCGTGTTTTACTACAAATTTAGGTTATATGCTTATGTGCTAATTAAGCTAATGTTTTAAGGGATTAGGAAGGTGATATTTAGAGGAAGTGTACCCAAATTTGCGTGGAGGTAGAGTGAAATACCATTTTGGTAAAACCACCCTCAGTACACCCGACCGAGATTCGAACCTTGATCTCCCAGTTATTGGCAGTCTAGTCTACTGTGAGAGTAGCGCCTTAGACCATGTGGCCACAGAATCGGGCTTAGAACTTATTCATTAGACATATGATCTGTCTACCTCTAGTCATTAGTTATAATAAATGGTTTGATGGGTGGCTGAGAGGGGGTGGTTATAGAGGGGGGAGGAAAGCACAGGTAGGGTGAAGATATATATAAATATATATTAGAGCTAGAAGCAACAGGAGCAGAGAATAGTTATTAATGAGAATCATGAGTGTTGGGTAGCCCGAGGTTGCAACTTGAACACAGCACATCACAGTCAAAAGGACTTGGAAACTCACTGCATCAGTTCAAAAGGTAAATAAATTGTTTACTATTTAAAATGTTACAAAGATACAAAATCTACCAATTTTGAGGATTAGATATATTAATTCATGTTGACGGTTTCACATGTTATTTTTCAGGACATGAAAACTTCAAAACCCCTTTACGTTTTTTCCATACTCAGTTTTATTTTGTTTTTATTTACCAATATAATTAATATATTCATACTTAGGCCTGTAAGTTGAATATTAGCCATCGTTAACTTTTAAATACTTTTCAATTGCAGTTTATTTATTTATTTTATTGATTCAAATGTTTTTACTGCCTTTAATTGACTCATTAGATTTTGATAGAATTATGATGGAAATTGTACCAATGAAAAATAAAATACTTCTAGTTTAAAAAAAAAGTTTGATAGAACACAACTTAGATTTATTGAGAACATAATATTATATCAGATAACTGTTATACTAATGTGAACTTGACAAAGCTACCAATAGAGTGGTGTGAGTTTGAATGCTTGACTTTGATCCTAATTGAAGTTGAAGCCACTGTTTGCTTCTTTTACACATTGTTTTCACTACCCCAGAAAAAAATGTTGATGCATTTACTTAGACTTCTTTCTTCTCACATTGCTCACATCCACATCTTATGTTAATTGTTGAGCACACCACCCACATTCAAAGTGGGTTTTGGTTCATGATATTTTAGTTATTGTGGCAGTAGTGCACGATTTAAGGCACCACTCTTGTAAAAGATGACTGACAAAAACAAGATCAGGGTTTGAATTTCGGTTAAGTGCACTGAGGGTGGTATTTCCCAAATGGTTTCCCACTCTCATAAAAAATGTAAGTACATTTATTTTAAATTCTATCGTTCTCATTCTTTCTTCATTAGTGTTAAGTAGATAGCCTGAATATATAGCATTTTACTACCTGTTCAAGTTATCCATATATTTACAATACAATAATGAGATAGGGATGAGGGAGGTACAATTTAGATGAAATGTACCTGCATTTTATACAAGGAAATGTGGAAAATCATGTAGGAAAAAAACCCACCTTAGCACACTCAACTGAAATTAAACCTAAGCTTCCCAGTAATCATCATTGGCAATCCAGTCATATGCAAGAGTGACACCTTAAACTGTTCAACCACTTATGCATTCATATAGTTAAAATAATTATATACTCAATACAATTTTCGTATATTAATGAGTGTACTGTGAGTTTTATTTAATTCAGATTAATTTAATTTTTTTACTTCATTTCTTAAGGTGTGTTTCTGAAAGGGTTTGTATTCTTGAATATTTATAATTTATTGGTGATTGAGGTGGATGTGTCAGACGACAAGGACACACAAATATACTTGACTTTCACTATGACAAACCTCAATTTGTCCTTAATAGGTGTCCTAAAAATAGTTCAGAATCAAACTCTCAATAACTCAACGTCTACTAACACTAATGAGCTACTGCTGATGGCTATAATGGTGTGTATGTGTGCTTACTTATCTCTATTCATTAAGATGCTACATTCCTAATATTGTGTCTAACTGTTCAACAATGTGTGTGTAAGAGAGAACGTGAATGCCACTCAAATTCAAAAGATAAGATACAGTACAATTTTGGCATGAAGAGATGTCTGGAAAATAAAAATAAATTATTTTTTTTAGTCAACGTTGTTACTATATTATTATCGTTATTTTGTAGGTTTTGATATCCAACATGAGCTGCTGAGCTATGGTTTTTATACAGAAAAGATTTTAATATGGGTGGCCATAACCCTCAAGTTTAAAAAAAAATTGTGAAGTTGTAGAAGATAAAAAGATTAGCTAGATTGAATTTAAACTACCTATTAATTTTCTTGGAAAAACAAAATAGATTAGTGATTAGTTTTGTTAGTAGAAGTGAATTGACTAATAAGAAACTATCCGTTAAACACCAAGAAACTGCTGAGTGTTTCTAAAAATAAATACATTATTGTATTATTTAGCCATTGTTAGGCTAAAAGAATATTGATCTCAGTGGCGGCTCATTACTTATATGGCGGGTGAAGTCATGTGTTTAGGAGTTGAATTCTATTTTACTTTTTAGAAGGGTATTCTTACTGGCAAAGCTATCTTTGTTGGCCAATATACACACTTTGGACCGGAAGGTTAAAACTTGAGTTCAAATGATGCTGGTATACACTGGAGGAATTTCTTTCCTTACTAAAACTAAGTGGCCTTATTTTACCTTTCTTGTTGGTTCACTCTATCACCAGTGCATCATCTATAAACATCATCATCATCATCAACTGTATCCAACCTGGCGCCAGAACAGTTTAGTAAAATACCTCCATCTTCCTCTATCCTTCCACCATTCTTCCTCCTTTAATTGCTTATACATTCTTCTCCTTTCACTTGTACATTTCTGATCTGTTTTTCTTTTTATGACTTATCTTAACTAAATCTCTAACAAACACTAGGCATTAATGTCGACCTACCATTTAGTGAAAGGAAACCTCGATTTCTCACTGGAATTCTTTTTGACTTTGCCTGTGATCAAATCTTCAACCACATTCTACGCTTGCCTAGGAAAAGTTTACTTTGTACTCTCATAAAAACCATAAAAAGAACAAAAATTGGAATCAAATTGTAGAAAAGCAAGAGTAAGTAACATTTTTAATGACCTACAATGTCTAGACTTATGTTTATTTATTTTAAGTTGGTATTTAATGTACACTTTATAATTACAGTGGTAACCAGCACACAACTTACAAACATACTTAACATAAAACATTTCTGAATAACTACACACATCCATCCTATATTTAAATACATTATTGTTTAGTCACTATTGGAAGATAATCAAACCAGGGACCTTCAAAGCTTGTAGTAGCTTTCTTAGCCATTTGGGCACAAGGACAAGTCTCCCACGCGACTTAAAACTTTACATCCATTACTGTTTACAGCCTGTGGCCTGTGTCAGTTTTTTACTCAAGTCACATATATTTTCCACTACCGGCTGGCTAGGCCTGTCTAAGCTTCATATGCCTTATAATCTATCTTAAGACTAGGACAGGCATAACATCCAGTCCCTGGCCGTTAATTTATCATTGTGAAAGGGTAAACTCATATTTTCATCAATGATACATTTTCAGCCATACCGGGAAGGCGGGAATCAAACCCGGGACCCTTAACTCAGTAGACAGACACTCTACCAACTGAACTAAGGTATCTCACTACATGAATTAAAACTAGAAGAAAAATCAAAACTTTTTTTTTTCTCTTTTTTGTCATTGTGTCTCACTACCGGTTTGGATTAAATGCACTGTATTAATTAACACAAATGTACTAACAATGAGGAAGGTTTGATTTAGAGCAGTGGTTCCCAAACTGTGGTTCGCGAAATCTTCCAAGGGGTTCACCAAAATATTTCTGTAATTGTGGATTTTTGCAGCCCTTTGTGAGGAAACGGGAAGCATTTATAACTGTTTATTGTTTCACAATGAAGTCAGGTGAATATTTAGAGGTAGAACTCTTATAAGATTGTTTGAACTTAAAGACGAATTTTTTGTTTTTCTTACCTACCATCCATTTCACAAAGCAAAGTGCATGCAAGATCAAATGTGGCTCCAGGTTTTGGCCTACCAACAATAGCAATTGGATTTGCAATCCCCTGGAAGAGACAGTTGTTTTTAAACCCTTCACCTTAAGCATGAGTGAAAATGAGCAGCTCCTTGAAATTTCCACTAATTTTGAACTAAAGAAAAGCTATAAATCTTTGTCATTAACTGGTTTCTGCTTAAGCTTAAAGGAGATATTTCCAGTGTTAGAGAATAAATATAATACAGCTTTGTTACCATTTTCTTCTACGTATTTGAGAGAGGAATATTTTCCTTCATATGCTTATTTAAAAAATAAATAGAAAAACAGGCTCAATGCTGAAAGTGACTTGAAACTTTATCGTCTGTTGTCCTGACTTTAAAGCTCTGTGCCATCAAAAGCAAGCACATCTTTCTCACCAGGTCACATGAAGAAGTGAGTGGCTGTTAAAACTTGTAAACAATTTTGAAATTTAAGTCAGCATGTAATTTTGTGATTAAAGGAGGGTATTTCAGCTATGTAAAAGCATAAATCTCCAGTACCACTTTAAAACATATGTGAAATGTGATAATATTGTGTACAGTAAAGATAAGAAAATGTTACAACAGTACTATGCTTATTTAATTTCAGTTTTAATTTTTAAAACAAATGTATAGTTATTTAAACTATTACTTAAGTGTTTTCAATATTATTTCATTATATTTGGTAGGGTATCCCAAAGTACCTAATGGAGCTATAGTAGGTTAATTTAAAGGTATTAAACATTTTGATTACAATTAATAACAGAATTTCATAAAAATTAGGTATAAAATTTAGTACGTGGTTATGGATATTTACTCAGGGGGTTTGTGCAACTCAGTTGTTTGTGAAATAGGTTCAAAGGTCAAGAAAAGTTCGGGAACAGCTGATTTAGAGGAAATGCACTTGTATTTGTATGAAGAGTGAGTGGGAAACCATTTAGGAAAAACCACCTTCACTACACCCGACTGGCAGTCAAACCCCTATCACCCTGTCATGGATAGTTCAGTCTATTGTAAGAGTGACACCGTAGTACTTTCAACCACTTTAGCAGATAGAAAAACACTGTTGATAATTTGTTATAAGTTATTAACACGTTAATTAATCTTTAACATATCATATTTTTCCTATTTAATTACTGCATTTCAGGCACATGTGATCTAAGAATATAAATTTAATCATGCTTTGTAAACTCATCAAACATAATTTTTATAGCCTTTTATAAGACAAATACATTGTTTATGGTTAGTTTGACTAGGCTGTCTCATAAAAATAATTTCTACTTTGATTAGTTTATTATTTACTAGTTTGTAATTAAATCTAAATTTTAATTACTTGGTTTTTTCATTTCCTCTAACCTTGATCTACCACATTATTCATTCAAACTTAAATGAAACTACACATATCCCATTACAGAAGTACCTAGTTCATTGTTGTATCTGGATGTTTTGTTGACATTTCTCACCACAACAATTCTGTAGCCCCTCACTCTCCACTATTTATTGTGTTGACCCTGACATACTTGACATAATGGTGTTGATATGAATTCCATTGGTATTTATTTAATTTCCAAACCACAACTTGATCTCTAGTATTGTTCATTCCAGACTGGTATGAGACATAACTTTACATTTTACAGGTACAGACTGACACAAATATTTAGTTCTATTAAGAGTTACTCATGTTAAACTACAGACCAATTTTCAAAAGAAGAGTCTTATCTGACATCTAGAAAAGTTATAGATCTACTATCGCATAGTAAAACATCAAGTTATGTGATCTACAAATGTTATATTTGTTGAACACACAAGAAAAAGCTTGTATTTTATATGAAAACTGGACTGTTTATCTTTAGCTAGCGATAACATTTCATTTTATAGGACATTAAAATAATTGAAATTAGGAATACCAATTTGTATTTGTGGGATAGTTAAATCAACAAACAACACTTTGTGAACAAAAGTTGATGAAATCCTTTTTATAAAAACAAGATTAATGTACTGCGGGAAGGGATTTTAAAAATAACTGACCATTTCTAGACAAATTATATAAAACATCAATTCGATGTGTCAATAATAGATTTGAAAATCCCCCATGATAAACTTTCTTGGGTTAAAACAATGAAAAATACTCCATAAAAAAAAAAGTACTTTGATTTATTTTATTTGAATTTGCTTGTCTTAAATGTTTTAGGTACGAAACTAAAGTAACAAGAATTTTATATTTTACCCCAAACAATGGGGCGAGTATAATTTAATTATTTTATAAATTTCCTTGCACCTGAAAAGAACAAAAAACAATTCCTTATTCCATATATTTTTGACAATATACAAACATTTAATTAAAATGACATTGTTGTTGTCTCTTGGTAAAGATACTTCCTTACCAATTCTTTGAAATGAGTTGCCTAACTTTATCTAAAACAATATTTGAATTGGTACTTTCTTGATGATTGTGGCTTTTGTGAAACTTTGCAGCCATGTTGAACTATGATCCTTACGGTATTTAATCTCTCCTTTATTCACAAACACCCTTAGTGACTGGATGCTGGCTGTAGTGGGCTGTTCTTTCAAGAATGACTGGGACCCAGGCTTCATTATATTTTATTGAGGTACCTAACTTACTAATATGTTTACAGTTGATTTGTTGAGTTTATTAAAATTTTATTTCCTACAAGTTCTTGTAACTCCAGGTGTTGTGTTTAGGGCTGTATGCCAAACATCTGCACCAACTTGTTAGACTTTTTTTTTAGCACCGTGTCTTACTACTCGTTCAAGTACACACTTATGAAATAATTTCGCTAATTGTTTTAGGGATAGGAAGGTTTTATTTAGAAGAAATGTACCCGCATTTGCGAGGAGAGTGAGTGGAAAATAATTTTGTAAAAACCACCCTAAGTACACCTGAGATTTGAACCTTTGTCTCCCCATCATCGACAGTTTAGTCTAATGCAAGAGTTATCTGTGTACACTTCCTCTAAATACTACCTTTCTCATACACACACACACTCTGTTGGTATAAATATGTGGAGAGCCCAGACATATAATAAGACTTTAACAAAAATTACTTCAGTCTTCTAAAAATATATTTTGTAAATACTTTTATTTTTAAAATAAAATAAAGGGAAAACAAAAACATATCTAGTAGTTTTGTGAACAGTATACCTCGTTATTACAGTATTAAGATCTTTCTTTGAATTTAAAGTTAAAAATCACCCATAATTTCTACTTGAATTTAAAGTTGATATTTTACACTCAGTGATCAAGTTAGACAGAAAACAAATCTGTATTATATTCAATAGTATATTATATTAATAAATAATAACCTTTTTTTNGTGGCAACCAAAGTAGGTGACTTTTATTTATCTCATGTTCATTTGAATAGGACTGGATGATTATTAATTTATAATATATTTCTAACCCACACTGGTGGACATATGTGCAAAGGCATCTGGCCTAGTTTGCCAGTGATCGGTTTTGAATCCTGCCCCAGTGAACTGATCTACTTTTTAGTAAATGGGTCCCATGTAAATCTGTGTACACTTCCTCTAAATACTACCTTTCTCATACACACACACACTCTGTTGGTATAAATATGTGGAGAGCCCAGACATATAATAAGACTTTAACAAAAATTACTTCAGTCTTCTAAAAATATATTTTGTAAATACTTTTATTTTTAAAATAAAATAAAGGGAAAACAAAAACATATCTAGTAGTTTTGTGAACAGTATACCTCGTTATTACAGTATTAAGATCTTTCTTTGAATTTAAAGTTAAAAATCACCCATAATTTCTACTTGAATTTAAAGTTGATATTTTACACTCAGTGATCAAGTTAGACAGAAAACAAATCTGTATTATATTCAATAGTATATTATATTAATAAATAATAACCTTTTTTTACGTGACTTAAGATGCCAATCTCACAATATTCGTCAACATTTAAAAAATATATCTATTTTAATTTTACATCCATTAACTTTTTCCAGCCTGTGGCCTGGGCCAATTTTTTTTCAATCCATATATTTTCCACTACCGGCTTGCTAGGTCTGTAATAGCTTCATATGCCTTATAATATAACTTAAAACTAGGACAGGCACAACATCAAGACCTCGACAGTTAATTCATCACTCTTAAAGACAAAACCTATATTTCATCAATGATACATTTTTTGGCCATACCAAGAATTGAACCCAAGACCCTTAGCTCAGTAGACAGACATACTACTAAAAGCTAAGTTATCAGACAGCTTCATTGATTGTTTTTATTATTATTATTAGCACCATGTCTTACTACCCGTTAGGGTTATACGTACTTACGCTAATGTGTAATGGTAGGGTGATTGTGAGATAAAATGGAGGACCTACAGTTTAACGTGGAATCCGAACCACGGTGGAGGCCTGGCATTCCCCACATTATTGATTGTTGTTTGTGGAGTATGACAACCAAGGCTGCGCAGCTGATTGTTTAGTTCAATTTCTTCAGCCATTTTAAAGAGCATAGTTCAATAACCAGCACAGTTGACTGCAGAGATAAGGCACCTGACTGTGACCCAAATGTCTGGAGGGTTCAATCCCTCCGTACTGTCCTAATTTTATTATTTTTTTGTTTTTATATAAGGTTGTATTTTAATATACTATATTGAAACAAAATTACCCATAGGAGAGGAGGAAAACCGTTGATGGAAAAAATTATTGTCTTTCATAAGATCTCCAGACAAATACCTGAACTTTTTTTCACTCCCCCAACCTTTAACCAATTCAGTTCTTAAGCTAAGCAATTAAAAATCTCACTAGAATTGGTGTAGTAATTAGCACTCCTAGCTCTGATCCTCCCAAAAAGTGTGGAGTTCAATCCTGATCAAGGGTAATTTTTCCCATCAGTGGTTTTTCATCTTCTCCTCTCAGGGGAATTTTGGTGCACTAACTTAAAATTCAGCCATCTTATCCATTGAACACAGATTAGTTAAAAAGCTCTTAAGTTTTTAATAGCCCAAACATTCTGTAAATAATATATAACTAAAATAAACATGTCACTAATCACACATAATCAAAACAGAATAGTATTCTACAGGCAAATAACACTAAAAGGAAACATACTATCACTAATTAAATGTGAATTAAAAAGAATATAATTTATTTTAATGGAAGAACTTTGAATATCTCTTCCTCACCTATAGCTAAGGGTCTCCATGGCTAAAGATGGCATAGGAGTAATGGATAGAAAAATAATGGTGTTTTAGGACTTAAAACCACAAACCTTATCAAATTATTCTAGTGTGTTCCTATCACACCAATAATTTTGATTATGATAATAATGGTGATTTCCCTTTTTATTTGTGATATAAATCTTGATAAGGATTTCACTAAACTGTAAAAAAGCTATTTTATTTTGCATATCATATTGGATGACATAAATAGCCGCAAGTTTTATTATTGTAATTCACTTTTGGAAAGTATAAGTACCATACTATAACTTCTCTAGATATTTAAAATATACTCAGTACGATTATGTTTTATTAGCACAGGCTTATTGTTAAATATTTCTTACTAAAAATAAAAATTTAATGTTTAACTGATTTGTGCAATTATTCTAAATGTTCTTTCGAGCCCCTGATTTTTGGCCAAAAGTGAGCTACGATGATTTTTTTTTTGACAATGGGGAACAATTTTCAATATTATTATTATTATTATTGTTTTTAAAGGACAAACTATACCTTTTTTTAAATGTACAAATGATAACTAATAAAGCTGAGTGATTTTACTAAACCTTTCAGGCACTTGTCATCAAACGATGGTAAGCATAATCTTCAACAAGGTTGTGAAGTCTTGAAATTTGTGCAAGACTGTACTTGATGTGTTGTGACTGCAAGCCAACATAACGGCCATTGTTCCTTCAGTCATTAGGGATTGACCACACAGAGTGAAGGTGTATGTGAGATCAAAAACTTACACTGCCAACATGTACATCTCATCAGACAAGACTGGCCAGGACACTCGGCCGCAAGAACTGGTGCAGAAAGGTAAATTATTATTATTAAATATGATCACTTTAATACAAATACCTGTTTTATTTTTGATTATTTTTAATTTTCTTGAGAGGAGCCAATTTTAATGTTCAATCAACAAACCAACAAAAAAAAACCACATTTAATTAAAATAAGTTTACACTATGGCTTTTAATTTTTTTAAATATAGTTATAAGGTTTTTGCACAGTTAAGACCAAGTGAATTTTGTTTATTGCAGCACTGATTATCCAAAATATTAAATTTTACTGCTATGAATAAAACAAAGGTTATTAACTACTTAATCTAAGGGAATCCAGGTTGGTGAACACACGGACTAAACATCAAGCTCATAAAGTCTGCTTTGAAGTTAACACCTGAGTGTACTGAAGATGTTTTTTTCTTAAATGGTTTCCCACTCTTCTTCTCTCCTACCCCATTAATGTATTTAAACGTGGATAGCTTGGATGAGAGTTAAGGTGCAGTGCACAAAATAAATTTATTAAAGGAGTGGGGAGTTAGAGTGAAGTTAAAAATGAATGAAATTGTCTGTCATTAGAATGCTAATAACGAATTGAAAATTCCAATAAAAAAACCCATCGTACCTAGCCAAGATTAAAACAAGGTCTGGGCCTATGATGCAGATTGTCAAGCCATTTATCAGCCGATAATGGCACAATCGGTAGGCTGATCGATGATCCGCATTTTGCTCCCTGATTATTAAACCTAATATTTTGTTAATGAGCCCTGCACATGTCAGGTACTAGTGACTCATCATTGTAGCTCTTGGCAAACAACCTTGTCTTTTGAGCTGTTGCTAGGAGGGTGGGGGGTTGACTGCTTGTGAAATCTAATGCCTGGTTTACATGGGGTGAGTTGGTGTGCGAGTTGAGAGAGCCAGGGACTGAGGGTCAGCTACTGACTTTGTGTAAACACATCGGCCGAGTTACTGACGTTGCGAGTAGGACAGTAAATGGCCTAGCCAGACACTTCAAATATTTTTATTTTACTGGCCATTGGCCTTCCCCCTCTCCACAAATAAGCCAGCTACTGGTGCTATCTGAACAAACAGGTCAATAGCTACATGACTGTTGTCAGTGTTTTTGATTTTATTATTTATGGAAGTTTTTTTATAATATCTGGAAGGTGGAATGACCAAAAAAGTGTTACGTCTATCGATATGTACAGAGAACAAGATAATCTGTGGAATGTGTATAGTACTGACTACAAAAATAAAGATTCCCGGCTGACTTCTTTGGAATATATAGACTAGTGCAGGCATACAGGTACTCAATTTTAGTGTGAAGAATGTTACAAAAAACCTTTTTAAATATATGTTGTACTTATAACTAAAAACGTTTGATGTTTAAAAAAAAGCAAAACTAGTGGAGCTAGTGCTGACCAAATTTACAAGTCAACGTTTAAGTGGTATACTACCTCTGGAACAGTCATTCCCTGGTCCACATTCTCTTTGTCCTGTTCCTGCGCTTCCTTATGTGTGATATCTGATAATTCATCAAAGAGTATCAAAGAAAATGATCTTATTACCTTCCGAATAAAAGCTCTATGTTCTTCCGATATTTTCATGTAAGATTGCCATATAACAGAGGCCAGTAGCTGTACACCCTGTTAGAAGGCCAGTAGCTCACAGCGTGTGGATAGCAAGGTTCAGCACAGAAGATCCCAATAGCTTTCTGCCCAATTAGAAGGTCAGCTATTGGCTAACTGGCTAGCTAGGAGCTCACTCTGAGTAAACCATGCTTTAGTAAACAGCTACCTCTTTCATCAATAACAAAGGGGTGTGGGGGCTGTTGAGAATAGAAAGTTTAGTGAATGAGAGAGAAACTGTATTGCAATGGTTGTGAGTAGGAACGGGGTGGGGGGTTATCTTTTCAAGGTCAACAACAAGGTCAACTATCAAACAGCCTGAAACAAGAGACTAAGATTCAAGGGAAGCTAAAACTTAAGAACCATCAGAGGTTTCAAAACTACATTAAGGATTCAGAACTTATATTTATTTCAAAAGCCTACTTCTTAAAGTTATACATCAGTTGATAGTTATTTCAAAATTAATTAGGCTTATTTAAATTCCAAGAAATTTAATGAACAAAATATGTCTTCCTGTTTTTATTCTAGAATTAATATATGCACAAATTTCAAAATAATGTTTTTGGACCAATGATAATGTAAATTATATTTAAATTAACCTTGAAGTTTTCATTTAAACTTGTATAAGCAAACCTTCAAAGGCTGAATAAAATAAAAATTACCCATGTGGACACTTTTTTTTAGTATTATTACTACATATTTTCTTTTTAATATTTAAAATTAAATAAACCAAATGATCGGCATTGGTGGTCAGCCTAATGGGCAAAAGCTAATTGGCGTTGGCATGATACGCAAAATAGTTTATCTGCCCATCCCTAATTAAAACCAAGTCGAATACCCAACAAAGTCACTAGTTCAAATCACTACACCGTCTGGGTCTCCGCCCTGAACTGGGCACATTATCGTCCCTCCCTCTACCAATTATGTTGTTTCCTGTTCTATTTTACAGTCTTAAAAATAATACTATTCATTTTGAGTTTTTAGGTTGAATGATTTTTTTTTTTAGTTGTGCAGACTATCCACATTTAATTACTAGATGGGTAAGGTTGAGGAAGGTATCATTTAAAGGAAATGTGTCTGTATTTACATAGAGGGAAAGGGAGACACACGGCTACATATGAAAATATCATCCTCAGTATGTAGGGCCAGGATTCAAACCCTGACCTCCCTGTCACTAGCAAACCGGAATAAATGAGCTTGATATTTATTCTGGATGCCCCATCAATGCAGGTGTTAGATAATTTAAGTCATTGATAAAACTGGATTTCACACTATCGTTCATTTGCAGGGAAGAAATACAAGGGCTGTGTCCCAGTCCGGTATGAGCTGGCCTTCCTGGCATTCTCAGGGCTCACCCTCCAGTACAGTCTCAAGGTCCATCTGTCTATGGCTATTGTTGCCATGGTGAAACACCAACCAGGACAAAATGTGTCTCTGTCCGACTCATCAGTCAATCAAGCCAACATCTGTCCTTACAATGAAATAAACCAGAACACATCACCCATGCATGTGAGTTCCCCCCTCCCCCGCCCTATAAATTGCCACACCAATATTGTCTTTTAAGAGCCACCCACCTCATGGATGATTAACTGAGACACTATTAGATACACACCTACGCTTTAAATTAGATACCTATTATATTGAGGTATGGTGCAATACATTCTTCACGTGACAAAAGAAAAATTGGGATGAGGAAAATAGCTTTCTCATTTTAATATATTTGTCTTCAGATTTATATGTATATCTATATTAAAGTACGATAAAATGGTTCCACTGGTCTCAATTCTATTGTTTCCTAAAATATTACAGAAAACCACACCACAATGGGGCATCTGATTAAAGATTTATTACCTACCTAAACTATGCATTATCGATAAATATTAACAACTTAAAACCAATTTATTTCAATATAGAGCTTAAAACTTAAAATATTCAATTTCCCAAGACAAGTTTTGGTTAACCCCATCTTTAATTTACAATTGGAAGTCCTTTCTTTGTAAGCTCAATTATTTAGACATATTCTATCTCTAAAAATGAAATATATATTCAACCCAAATTTTGAATTTAGCACATAAGTTTTAAAACCATAATGAGTTTTGCTATTTGGCTGTGAATCAGTGCAAAGTGTTTTGTTTCCAAAATGTTAAGCATTGATTATTGGCCCGGTGCATTGAGGTTTCTTAAAAAAAATAATCTAATAATAGTTTTCTATCCTGCCTCCTACTGTGTTTTTTAAACTAGTATAGAAGGTTTGGTTATTCATAAAGATAATTGTTAAAAATAAGCGGAAATTGAGTTAAGAAATCCCACCTACAAACAGAGGAAAAAATGTAGGAAGAATTCAATGGACTGATTTGACATATTCTTAATTTATTCTGACTTCTATAATAGAAAAAAGTCACAAAAACACATCAAAACATAAACAAGGTTTTATATTTCAGCAGTATTGCCTTTATCAACAAAAAGAAAGGAAATAAAGAAGAAAACGCCTAACCAACTCAATTTGAATTTATATACAAGGTTTGATTACACCGCTTATGTAGTAAATTGTATATCACTAGTTTTTTTTATTGAAATAACGTTCCTCTATCAGGACCAGTTCCACACCTCATTGCAAGGACATCCAAATATTAGGGGAGTTTCAGTAGGGGAAGAAGACTGGGTCTAATATAACTTTTAAAATGGAAAACATACAAGTAGTTTTTGTCCAGTTACATAAATTGAATAATAAAATGGCCTTATTGCATTAAACTATAAATTTATTTAACACCATAGCTATTAACGGCTTAATTTAAGATATAGTGATGAGGAAGGTATGTAGCTTAGAGGAAGTGTAATTTTAGTAACACGGAAAGGTAATCGGAAAACCATATGTGATGAATCTCATGTTTATAAAACCAATCCCCATGCACGTGGCTTGGATTCAAACCTCAACAGCTCAGTTATTGCGGGAATGGATCTTTAAACTATGTGACCACTGATAAAGGTGTGCACTAAGCTGTTTACACTATATTTTTATTAAAAAAAAAAATGTTTTGCCTTGAAAATGTGTCAATGCACATGGGCAGGTAAAAATTTCTTTATGGGTTTTAGGCTCAAAAAATATTACTGTTCTGCTCTTTACTTTATTTTATTCTTATTTTTCTATATCCATTTTAAGGGGAGGTCGTGGTAGTTACCTCACAGCAGAAAGATAACCGTGTTGATGCATAGAACAATTCCAAATTACCTTAAAATTTTCTGTTGTGACTATCTAAACATGACTGTTGTCCAGAGGAAGGTTAAATCTATATTTATAGTCTTATTTTAATCTCTAAAGTGCAAATTTTCACATAAAAAATAATTGAAAACTAGACTTTTTACCTTTAAATAACGATTAGAATGAGGTTCGAATCTCAGTCGGGTGTACTAAGGGTGTTTTTACCAAAATGGTTTTCAACTTTCCCTCCATGTAAATATGGGTACACTTCTTATAAATATAATCTTACCAATCCTTAAAACTATTAATGTAATTAATTCATAAGCATATAACCTGAAAAGGTAGTAAGACGCGAAAATACAAAAAAATTAACCTTTCAAACATATTTTTTATTAACTTGTCGGGCACACCTCATTTTATCATGAACAAAGTTTTAAAATTTCAAAACATATCTTAAGTATCTTAAAATGGTATTTTTAAATGTGTGCAACATGTTTCATCAAACTCTTGTAGCCCCCCTTAAGAAGATTCATTAGAGCAATCTGATTTATTCTTCTGCTGTAACACAAACTTAAAGAGCAAAACGACATTTAGTTTAATGTGTAGTAAAATTTCCAACTTAGAGACATTTAGTCTCTTTATCATAAAAACAGTCATTAAAATTAAGGGCGTTTATAAAATAACTGTACTGGATTGAAGGATGTATTACTAAAATATTTTTATAGTATTTTTTACTGCCATATATGCTTTCCTTTTAGAATTTGAGTATAGTTCTACACAATGTGTATGCGTAGTAAAAATGTACATTTGAATGAATGTTCCAAACCATTAACTTTAAGAACAGAAGCTATCAAGAGTACTGCTCAGTTCATTCCTAATTTGTAAGTTCAGTTTAATAACTTCATGCTTAGGTTTTTATTATTAATAGGGCTATATTTGATACTCTGGTTATTAACGGCAAATATTATAGGGTAAGGGATGTGAACATTGGTGCACCCAAGGGGGATCAAATGGGGTATTTGCCCCTGTTCCTTTCCGTATACTCCAAATACTTGTAATTAAAAAAAAACACTTAAATCATATGAATTATAACTAAAATATAGAATACTTAAGATATATTTAAGTAAAGGTTCAGACTTAATATTAAAAAGGTGGACCGCTAAGCAACTTATAAGTGTCTGTAAGATTACCCATTTAACACAGCACAAAAATTATAGCTTGGATGGATATGTTGAATACAAGGCAATGGGCAGTTAAAATTTTAATGATTACTGCCTTATTTATTGTTTATAAAATAATCAAATTAAAGCCACTAGAAAAGATCTAAAACTAGTAGATACCAATCTGATGTCTAAGTACGTTATTGTTTTTAATATTCTCAACACAAGATAAGGTTTATTACACTTGGGACTGGATTTATAAAGACTTCAGAATCTTTCATACCACAGCCAATTTCACATAAAAGTAAAACTAAGTAACTTTGAACTGACTGGGATTCTAACTGACAAAGATACTAGAGCTGGTTAGTAAATACAATAAGGCCTTTGTCTTATTGGTCTCAAACACAGCATGGAGCTGGCAATGAATTAAAATTTCTTTCAAATAATAGTAATTAATATCTACGAACAAAAAATTACTAAATACTTTGATATTTGTGAAATTTAAAAAATCCTTTTCTTATTTGAAAACAGTATTTAACTCTTTATAAAGAACAAATGTTATCACAATAGTTGTAGTGTTTGAAATAAAACTGCTGTTTTGAACATTTCATAAACTTTTCTCAGCCTTTATTCATGAACCAAAGAGATGTGTATAAACTTAAAACATCTGACTGATTTTTATTATAACTAACTACCTATACTATAAATACCAGGGATGTGGAGTCGGTACACCAATCCTTTGACTCCTCTATTTTTCTGTCTGACTTCAACTCTTCAACTCTGACTCCTTCATAAATAACTAATGTATATTAAGTAATAATTAGTAATAACAAATTTAGTGCAGTAAAATGCTCCAATACAATTTACTTCATGGGAAGTTTTTTTGACATTGTGAATTTATATTTAGATAAATTTGTCGATCCTTATTACAGATATTGGTCCCAAAGAATAAAAAAGTAAAATATTAAAATTATATATTTACCATATATTGTTATAATATTATAAGTTTTTATTTTGAAGCCATAGTTGGCATTGGTACATTTTTACCGTGTCAGATTCTGACTCCATCTAAAATTGCTTTTGACTCAGACTCCACAGCCTCAATAAAAACACACACAAAAGTATTTTACAGAACATACTTTATTTAAATAGCTGCCCTAAGTTAGTGAAAATAACTTCAAATAGCTCCTAGAGGTATTTATTATTCATACTATTTTTGGGCTTCAATGGTTAGGTGGTGGTTACCCCTAAACCCCATAAGGGCTCCAGCATGAATTTTTTCTGATGCAAGGGCTCTTACAGTCCACAAAGTTTGGGAACTCCTGCAGGTCATTACTTATGTAAGTTAATGCTTTTGAAAAAATATAATTCCATTGTGACTAGAAAAAGCAAACTAATAACATTATTTATAGTTTTTGCCATGGTTGAAAGCACTAAGATGCTATCCCTCACCAGTAACATTCATATAACACACATGCAGATTAGTGTAGTAGCCAAAAAGACCAAAATTATATTCTATATTCATGTTGAATAAAGATTTATTTCATAAATAAAAGTTGCATTATTGCTATTCTTGAATTATAAATGGTGAAAGTTATAGCAACTTGATTGGGACCTTTCTGGGAGTTGGATTCGCAGCTTATTCATAAATAGTTTGGTCAAAGGAAATTTTATTACCAAGTGTTCTTTATATTCCCAAATAATTAATAATAATAATAATAATAATAATGATGATGATGATGATGGTAGTGGTAATGGTGGTAGTAGTAACAGCAACAGGTGTAGTAACAGTAGAAGTAGTAGCAATAGTAGTAAGAATAGTAGTAAATGACTCAACTTGCATTGAAAGTAAAGGGAAACTCATAAGTGCTTCAGACATTAAGACACATACAGACTACCAATCTACCAGCTGTACAAGCTTTAATTAATTTTGAATTAATAATTTCTACAGATAACTAATACTAAAACAATTAGTTTTAGTACCTAAATTACCTTGTTTTTTTTATTTCCGTGTCTTATTATCCGTTCGACCTATCAGCATATCAATACTCATGAAAACGGTACAATTTACAGAAAGAGCACCCGCATTTGTGGGGAGGGGTAGAACACCTCAGTATGACTGGCCTGAGTTTGAATCTCAACCTCCCCATTTCTGGTAAGACAAGTTTTTTTTATCACTGCATCTTACTACCCATTCGAGTTATACTCTTATGTACTAGTTACACTAATGTGTTAAGGCTGAGGAAGGCTATATTTATAGGAAGTGTACTCGCATTTGAGCAGAAGGAGAGTGATAAAACCATTTTGAAAAAACACAGTACATCTGACCGAAATTCGAACCTCAATCTCCCCGTTATCGACAGCCTAGTTTACTACAAGAGTAGCACGTTAGACCATGGAGCCACCGAAGTAAAATGAATAGTGAACACACATTTCAGGAGGGTGAATTTGACTGGGATGAAGAACTTCAAGGCCACATTTTGGGATCCTATTTCTATGGGTATATGTGCACCCAGATCATTGGAGGTCGTATGGCAGAGAAGTTTGGTGCCAAGTTTGTGTATGGGCCATCTATACTTGCTACAAGTCTGCTCACTATGCTAAGCCCGATGGCAGCCCGATTCCACGTGTACGTCTTCATTGTGCTCCGTGTCTTGCAAGGAGCTACTTCTGTAAGTAGAACTCTACCGACAAGCAGTTGGAAAATATACAACTTACACAGATAAAATATATAAATTCATTTAAATCTTTCTCTTTATTTGTAAATTTAAGGCATGGCTTATCTAATAATAAATTCAACTAATTAATTAGAGATGAGGAGGGTAATCAAAGATGAGATTCACTACATTTTGCCTGATGAAAGGATGGACATTTTTTTTTAGTTACTCTCTGCACATCTAGTCTGGATTCAAATTTATCTCTGAATCTTCCAGGTGTTAACAGTACAGATATAACTTTCTCCTGTTATTTTATTAGAACTTATTGATTGCAACAAAAATATTTTATTGCCTATACTAGCAGTAACATTAACCAAACCCTTTTTGTTTACATTCATTACTGTTTCCAGCCTTTGGTCCGGGTCATTTGTTTATTCAAGCCATGTATTTTCCACTATTGTCTGGCTAGGCCTGTTGTAGCTTCATATGCCTCACAAGCTAGCTTAAGACTAGGAGAGGCACAACATCCAGTTCCCAGCTGTTAATTTATCAATGTGAAAGGGTAAACATATATTTTCATCAATGATAAATTTTTGGCCATGCCTGGAATCAAACCTGGGACCCCTAGCTCAGTAGGCAGACACACTACCGACTAAGCTAGGGTGACAAAACATTATTGTTTAAAAGTGATCAATATCCTGGCATTCATCTTATGCTTGTGCCCTCTTTTAATATAATTATTTATTGCCTTCATTGATACATTTTAAATTTCATATACATATTTAGTTTTGGCAGCAATTATCAATTTAGTTGTGAATAAATATACCTTTGCAATAAATATATTTAGCTTTTGAAAAATGAATTTACAATTTTTTTTAATAAAGATATATTTGGTTTTAGGGTGCTGGAATACCAGCAATGCACTCCATGTTTTCTAAATGGTTTCCACCCCAGGAAAGATCCAAATTTTCAAGTATTATATTCTCAGGTTTGTTTAGGCTAATTATTATTTTATTTTTACTGTTTATTACTACGCTAGTAGATATTTACCATTTACACAACTTTTAGAAGCAATTTTCATGGGAAGAGCCTTTTAGAAAATATAAAAATATTTTTTGCGTTCAGCATTGATAACATTTTACTATATTATTAGTGTTATGGTATTTAAAAGATATATTATACATCTATTAATAAAATGAAGTGTTTGTATATCTGTAGGTTTGTCATGAGCATTGCACGATATTTAGCACACACAGAAGGCTGAAATTTAGAAATTATTGGTTCCTGTTCATGAACATCTGCACCTTGAAACCAGAATTTTAAAATTTGGATTTGATTTATTTTTAATAAATTAAAAACTGGGCCTTAAGAAATAAAAAGAAGAATTTTTATTTTTCTGCCTGTTGGAAGTAAATAATAGCATTTCTGGGGCTAATAATCACGCAATCCATTGTGTGGTAAGCCCGGGAAACCTTGGATACTTCTGCTAGTTGATAATATCAAGAGTGACAGCTGCAGATCACATGACCTGACATGAAAATGTTAAAGTAGATCTAGTAACTTTTCTAGCTGTAAGATGACTGACTCGCTTCTTTCGAAAATTGAACTGTATCTCAAAGCTATCAAAAACACATGGCTTGCGATATCATTTAATGAAAGTATAGAGCTAGTACAATAACATTTATAACTGTCAGATAGATGCATACTATGGCAATTTACAAGATATTTCACATTTTTGTGTTTTTTATGGATAGTTTAGGTGTACCTTTATAAGACCAGAATATTAAGAAGGTTGTGGATAATCGATCAAAAATATGAATTGGTTGAAAGAAGAGGTGATGGGGGTAGGAGGTCATGAACTTTACAAAGACGAAATGAGGTTAAGGAGAGACAATACATGTTTGAGAACCACTGTTCTAGTGGCAGCCATGTTCAAATTTCTCCTAGGTTGTGTTAACCCATCTAGCGACTAGCATTTAAGGCTATTCGGCTCCTGAATCTCCTCTGCAGCTATTGGAGTACAGAATACCTATTATTTTCTTGGAGTATGCCACTGCTTCTAGCTTTGGGCCCGTCAGTAGTCCTTGTATAGGAGTGTGTTGTAGTATATTTCATGTTTTTGTCACCAGCTATCTATCTAGGGAGTCTTCTAACTATGGGTCTGT
Organism: Timema californicum; assembly: GCA_902141385.1. NCBI lineage: Eukaryota > Metazoa > Arthropoda > Insecta > Phasmatodea > Timematidae > Timema > Timema californicum. The sequence continues at coordinate 19,388 of CABFOW010001128.1, read as the reverse complement.
CAGGAGTCCTTATAGAGATGGGAGGATGGCCTCTCGTATCTTATGTTTTTGGCGGGGCAGCTGCGTTCTGGAGCCTGCTGTGGTTGTTACTAGTTTATGACTCTCCTGAGAAACATCCTAGGATATCTGACGAGGAAAAATGTTATATTTTGACAGGACTCAGTGTCAAGGAGGAAGGACAGGTATGTTTTTGTTTTTAGCACCACTTTTTACGACCTCTTGGGCTTATACACTTATGTACTAGTTACGCTAATTAGTTGGGGATGAGGACAGCCAAATTTAGATAAATTATCCCTGTACTTGCGGGGTGGGTGGAGAGTGGAAAAAACATTTAGGAACAAATGCCCTCAGTACACCCCAATGAGATTCGGACCCTGATCCCCACATCATCGACAGTCCAGTCTATTACAAGAGTGACACCTTAAACCATGTAGCCACCGAAGCGGCTGACAGGTATTTTATTCTATAAATATTTAGCTTGATAAGCCTTGAGATTTTATTTTTTTATTCTTAACTATAACATCAATTATTATTTTATGTTTTAATTATAAGTTGAATGTGGCGAATGCCAGGCCTCCACCATGGTTCGGATTCCACGTTAAACTGTAGGTCCTCCACTTCATTTCACAATCATCCTACCATTACACATTAGCGTAAGTGCGTATAACTCCGAACGGGTAGTAAGACGCGGTGCTAATAATAATAATAATAATAATAATAATAATAATAATAATAATAATTATAATTATAAGTTGTTGAATATTTTGAACATATTTCAATGAAAGAATATTCTTACCATAAATTCACCTTGTCTTTATAGTAGATTAGCCCCTAGATTGGCCACAACTTAAACTACAGAAATTATGTTCCTCTATTGAGAGCATTAAAAAAAAATTAACACTCAATTACTTACAAGTTTCACAAAGCACATTTAGTGTATATGTATTGTATTAACATTTGATATAGTTATACCAAATAAATGTGTGATTTGTTGATGAATTAATTTAAATATAGATATATGTTTAATTGACAGCCTTCCCCACCTGTTCCATGGAAGAGTATCTTCACATCAGTTCCTGTTTGGACTGCCTTCACGATGCACTTTGGTACAACTTGGGTGCTAAATACCTTTCTGTCTCACATTCCAACATACAGCAAACACATTTTACATTTTGATATTAAGCAGGTAACTCCATGTTCTTACTTAGTAACTATTTTAGTGGGATTTTTTAGAGGCCCATACACAAGTGGACTTAATGGCAGGCATGTCCGATTACTTTAAAATACGAGTTCTATTTAAGTTGTTTGAACTTAAAGGTACTCAACATTATTTTTTTCTAAAACTCTTTTTTTTTTAGAATTACAAGGAATTTTTTAAAATTTTGGAGTTCAGTTCAATTTTAAGAAATTATTTCACAAGCAAATTTCTCTCAGTACTTACTTTTGTATATTAAAAGAAAATATAGCTAGTACAGCTTTATAAAAATTAGTAAAAAAGCCCAATTTGTAAGTTGGTAACTTTTGCCACGAAAAATTTTCATTCTTTTAGTTTAAGTTTTATTTGTGGACCTATTAGAGGAAATTTAACTGGAAATACTTAAATTCTATGTTTTCATTTAATCTCGTTTTATACTCGGCTTGTTGTAAAAAATTCTACTTGCTCACCTCTAGTTATTGGTGTTTAGAACCACTAATACATTGAACTCTCAACAACTTATATTCCACCTTCTTTTGCTCCATTTAAAGAGAAGACTTTATTCCCATCAGTTTCTAGTTTGTAATACTATGCCATAACTATCTTGACCATGGTCTAGACCCTATTTATCTTTGTAATTTATCTATATTTAATTATATAAGTCAATGTAATGTCTTCCAACAATGATTATATATTAGTAAGCATATTCTTTCATAAGTATATTTTATTTATCAACTTAAATTTCTAGTGATACATACACATAAAAAACAAGATAAGAACGATTACTTTTTAATTTAGATATATTAATTTCAAGCGAGATTCATTCTATACTTTATATTGAATAAAAACAAGTATAAGTGTGAGACAACTTATAGTCCAAATTTCATAGGGAGAACCTTTTAGAAAATACAAACTTTTTTGCGTCCAAAATTGATAATATTATACTATGTAATATATATTTGGAAGAAGATATAGAAAAAGTGGTTAGAAAATATATAAAAGGGAACAAACACAATATGGCTTTTAGAATTAAAAGCAGAGCACAGTTCACACTTTACATTGCTGCCACTGGATCGATTGACTAAATACCTTGATTTAGATTTTATTCCATCACAACTCATCAGTGAGGAACGCGACATGCACAATGCAACTTCCTAAAAGAGGAAACCAAAAAACACAAAAGGAAAATTGGTAAAAGATAATAGGTAAGTGAAAAGAGGTTTTCCTTTAAGTGATAAGATTTTAATATGTTGTTAGTGTTATTTTTAACATATTGATAATATCTATGAAAAGTGGCAGTTGCAGATCACAGGACTTGATGTATGAATATGTGAAAGCAGATCTAGTAACTTTTCTAGCTGTTAGATAAGGCCCTTCATATGAAAATAGTACTGAAGCTCACCACTAGCATATATGTCAGATAGTTATTGTTTTTTGGTCGGCTTTTCTTTTCATACTCATGAAATGGGTTTATTAAAAAGTGTATATTGGCTCTTCTAGAGTTAAGTTTGTTTTGTAATTAATGTACCGACATAATCAGTTGGTTCGGGAAGTGCATGTTGAACCGTCGTAAATAAACAAGCATTAGTGTTGCATAGGCAACACCTAAGCACTTTGTTGCTTTACTCTAAAATCTGTTTATGGTTTTACACCATTATTTTACAGTGTTTGTTACAGACTCTATGGTGTGTTGCAGAATGGATTTTTTTCAGCTCTGCCTTACCTGTCCAACCTAATCACTGGTGTAGTGTGTGGAATACTATCCCAGTGGTTGCGTGATAAGGGCTACATCTCACATATAAATGCATACAAACTATTTAATGGAATTGGTAAGAATATGTATGATTAGTTTGATTTTTAAAAGTAATTTTACCCCCTTCAGTAGCCGCATGGTGCTAAGACTTCACACTTGCAATAGACTGAACTGATTATGACGGGGACAATGTGGTTTGAATCCCGGTCAGGTGTAATAAGGGTAGTTAATTCTAAATGGCTCTACTCTTTTCCTTCATGCAAATGCAGACACTTTCTCTAAATTCAATCTTCCTCATCATCATCCTCGGTCCCGGAACAAATTTATCTGATTACCAAACCCTTCCTTCACCTCTGACAAGACATCTTGTGAATGTGGGGAATGCCAGGCCTCCACTGTGGTTCGGATTCCACGTCAAACTGTAGGTCCTCCATTTCATCTCACAATCATCCTACCATTACACATTAGCGTAAGTGTGTACAACCCGAATGGGTAGTAAGACGCGGTGCTAATAATAATAATAATA